>JABUQX010043021.1:27500-37500 GCA_015478945.1 Trachelipus rathkii
TGAATGAGGAAAAGGGTGCCGAAAAAATGTCAAATCCTAGATTGAGTTCGTGAAGGAATGTCAGCTTGGAGAGAAAACAGGCGTTCATCAGGAGGTCTACTTATGGGGGAAATCTTTTGGACGATAATGGAAAAGTTCAAGCAATCGATAAAAATATGACGAATGTGGGCGTGTATGAAATTTACAAACTGACATGTAGAAGGTGATCCTTTGGACATGAGGTACCTATGAGTAAAGTTTGTGTGGCCGATACGATGGCGTGCCAATACCACCTTTTTGTGACGTTGACTGTAGCAAGAAGAAGGCCCACACTCCAAGGGGGGGGGGGTCGGTTTTATGAGTCGGAGCTTTTCCCCGTGACTATCTCACTTCCAGCGCCCCTGCCAGGCGGAGTGAACCCAACTGCTGATGTGGGGAGGTAATATTATTTATTATGTATACTATATATATATATAACAGTATATATATTATATATAGTACGTTATATATATTTCATAAGATATACATATAAGCGTAATATTATATACTACTAAAAGATTCCCTTATAATATAATTATATAGTACGAGTAGTATATATATACATATATAATATATATATATACTATATAATATAATATAATATAGCTATATATATTATATATATATATAAATATTATAAATAATAAATATATATATATATAATATATATATATTATAATATATATACTACTATATTATATATTAATATATATAGTATACACGGTATACATACACCATCGAGCGTACGCTAACCTAGTAGTATACTCTGATGATATAACTACTATTACCTACTGATAGTATAAAATTCATTTCGCATGGAGCCAGGCGGGTCGATACTTTTCTTGTTTACATATTTGAATATTTTAAGAAGTAGCCCCTTCTAACTAATCGCAATACATAAAACTTTCCAAAAAGGGGGACTGAAATCTGAATGACAGATTAACAATGAACAGCTAATCCTTTTTATCAAGTATATTTATTATGTATTATTCATTATTTATTCATTCATATTTATTAAAATCCTTATTTAATTATTTATTAGTTATTATTAATGATTATTATGCTATATGTTATTTACTCGAAACAACAGATATAATCCAAATAGAGCAGATTATACTGACACATTATCCGATAGTAATAGATTACAAATTTAAGCAAGCACTGCCTTCAATAAGAAGGAAGGGCTGTGAAGTCGTTAAGTCTGTTAAACAAACAGAACAAAAAAAGAAGATTGCCAAAATCCTATTTATAAATATTAAAGAAATGTAACAGAGAAAAAATCAAAAGCACAATTTATCAACGATATAAATATAGCATCTCCTCATCTAAAAAAGAAGCGAAAGAATGCGAGAAGGAAAAAAGAAAAACACGAAAGGAAAATAATGGTAGCAATTACCAACCTAAGGACATAACAAGCTGACAAGAATTTCTTTTCATTTCTTTTTTCTTTTCTTTTTTTTTATTTCAAGTTTGTTGTAGTTGTTTTTTCTCGGGCGCTGAGTTTTAACTTTGACTTCAAGAATTACGTGAAAATTAATTTGCTGGTTTCTCAGTTGCTGAAAATTGCATTTCTGTATACTCCTGTTGATCATTCTTATTGCATGACCAATATTATACTTCACTTTTCTTCAAAACAATTCATTATGCAATGTTTTATCTCATATCGGTGATGCAAATGCAGATACTCCTATCTATGATCCACGACAAAATGTAAGAATATCATGTAGCTATATAAAGCGCCCTTTGTCTGTATGATATAATAACTTATATATATTATATATATACTATAATATTATCTATATATTATACTGATATTATATATATATGTATATATATATATATATATATATATATATATACTAATAGATTATATATATATAATATTGATGTATACATATATTATGATATATATATATATATATATTATTATATACGTATTTATTTTAAAACATATATATTTACCTATAAATAATTATATGAAAGTATAAATACCATATATATATTAAAATTTAATATTAAGTAAATAAATATTATGTATATAATATAGATATAAGTTATATATAGTAAATATATATATTATATATTATATATATATATACTATATATATAATATATATATATATATAAAATCCTGATGAAGGGTAAAGCTGTGAGAAGCGAGATCTGTAAAAGATTGTAGTGGAATAGTTATTGAATGTTGTAGACAAGATATATGTTTGGTAATTTGGTTGAAAGGTGGAAATCGAGTGACTGGGTGAGTTGTTAAAGACAAGGGCATTGATAGAAGTGAAGCAGCATATAAGCAGCCATCAAATTTTTAAGGTCTGATGCATTATGAGAGATAGTTTTACGAACTTGCAACAGGCGTATTGAACCACTCTCAACAGGGAATTCCTAGTGGAGGTGTCATATATATAATGCATGTTTACGCAACCTGTACCCCCACGTCTTGGGAGGAAGAAGGTGGGTGATGTGATGGATGTTGATAAGTGAAGGCTTGTGTAATAAATGGAATGGACGAGGCAAATTGTTTAATCTCAAGATGTGAGGGAGCAGGCGTGTTGCTTGCCCATAGCTCTATAAGTTGGTATTTGAAATGACCGTGATGAGGAATTTAAGATAGGGGAGCAAGGGATGTTATTAGACTATGGAGAACTGTGGAGAAGTGGATGGTACCTTGCTTAGTTCGAATTTAATGAATTTAGTAAAAGAGGAAAGATATGGGAAGAAAAATTTGAGGGAAAATTTTGGAATAGAGGTTTGGCAGGGTGTGGTAAACGAGGGATTTGAAGGTAAATGTGGAAAAGAACCAAGTTGATGGTGGTAGATAAGGAAGGTCTGCAGTGTAAAATCATATTGTATGGGTAGACGAAACTAGAGCAAGTATCCAGTTTAAAATTTAGGCTATGTCGTTAGAGTGAAAAGGGAACGGTTCCGCTCTGCTGGAGTACATGATTTGTCATATACGCCTACTCCGATGAAAGTGAGTGGCCAGATGCGGGGAACAGTTGTATGTAACGTGCAGACAATTAATCTTTGGTGTAAAGCGATGAACTAAGTTTCGTAAGCAGTAGCTAGGGTCTGATGAGGGTATTATGTAACCGGTTTAATGTTTAGTAGTAAATTTATTGTGTGGAATAAATGGATATAGATTAAAGTAGCACGGTCGTTTCAGAAGAATAAAACTTAAGGTTGGCTAGATGTTAGAGAATTGATAAGATGGAAAGAATGTACATGTTAGGGTTGTTGTGGTGTTTGAACTCGCCGTGATATAGCACAAAGGAGAAGAATTAATATGACATCTTATTTAGGCCAATGGTCAGTCATACTGGAAAGAATGGCATTCAAGTTGCCGTTATCTAAGAGGTTGCTGTGGGAGAATTGAAAAAAAGGTGATCTTGTATGTAATTGGAGTGGTGATGGAAACTACATGTTGAATTTGTCAGAGGCCAGAAGAAAGAAGTAAACAGGAGAGGTGAATGGTGATTGGGGATTTTTTAAGGAGGCATGGTTGTGACTGCCTGGGTCAGCGGATGAACCCTACATTGACGAAATACCACGTGGTCGGGATCTGTCGCGCCGTCCCGGTGTGAAGCCCTAGGGCTGGGATTCTTTCCTGCGAGCATATCGGTCCGCGCCATAGGATGTTTGGCACGAAGAGGGGGTTGCTTCGCTTAGTCATGATTTCTTCACTAACTTTTCATATATTACATATATATATATATATATAATATATATGATAATATATACTAAATTACTATATACCTATGCTATATATTATATAGATTATATAATTATTATTATATATAGTATATATTATTATATATATAAAAGACGTATCATTGTCTTATTACATGTATGGATGCAGACATTGCGAACATAATGCTAAAAAAGGAAAAAAAAAAAAAAAAATAGTAAATAAAAAAAAAAACTTTTCATTATATTATTTTTTGAAGAATAATGAAGACGTTGAGAAATTACATGTTTATTCTTTTTATTCAATAGAGATATGTACTACATTAAATTATTTTTTTATTTCCCGAATAAATTACAATTTTATAAAAAAATTAAACAATAAGCATAAACAAAAATAATATATCGTTTAATCATTTGTATGATAATACGTTATCTTATTTACTGCTGAAATTTTAACAAAAAGTTGTTTCCTATAAATTGCATCTAAATATCTGCACTATTAAAAAAAAAAAAAATAAAGAAGAAATGATAAAATTTAAGTTAATAAAAATCGTTTATGTATTATGTCAGTAGATACTTAAATTAAAAACGGGGAAAGTAAATTTAGTTTTAAAACGAATTTGTTATTTTAACTTAATCAAAATAAGCTCATCAAACAAAACGTAAAATTATATTCCTAGAAAAAATCAACAGTCTACCATAAAACCCAACCACATGAATCACCTAAGAAACAACAACCACCAACACGAACCACCCACACACTCAACAAACACACACACATATAATACTTTAAATTCCTGTTATATAATTATTATTATCGGTGTGAAAACATCATTCTAAAAAATATGTATTTTAATATGAAGATAATATATATATATAATTATTTTCTACTTTATCACTATACATATATATAATATAGTATACGTAATATAGTATATAATATAGCAAATTGATGTAGAGTATAAAATAATAAAAAAAACAAAATTGAGAAGTCGAATGAAAGCAGATGCACTGGTATGTTGAAGTGACTACTGTCTTAATAGTAACCACACACTGCTGCTGAGTAAAGTAGTACTTAGTATTGGGATGTCTCTTGATTTCTCCTGTTTTTATTCATATACGAATTCATCTCTGATCACTGCTAAGTCCGCATAGTACTCCTCTCGCTCAGATCCAACTGTGGCTACTATCTAGGCGCTTGCGCCGCCTCCGCATCGGCTGCGACGCGCAATATTGTATTTCTGACATGTTTTTATACTCGATTCATTATTATCTATTATTATCCCTGTACTAAATTATTCATTACTTTGATTTTATTATTTATATCTTTATTATTATAGTATATTTGTTATTTCACTTGATATACGTATAATTGAGTTATTATTATTATATTTATTATTATTATTATTATTATTATTATATATTTTAATCTAATTATTTTATCATATTATTATTAATTATTATTACCCACCTTCTATATTATTTATAATATTATTCTTATAGTTAGTCTAAATTATCACGATATGGATAATAGAGACTAGCAACTCCAACGTACATCGCGAGCATCAAATCCAAAATACGCACTCAACATACAATCTTTATTGAAATTCTGCATTAAGTTCGATAATTTTATATCAATAAATCTATATTCTATGAAGACAGTAATTCATTTATAGAAGATAAGAGAAAAAATAGAGATTCCTCGTACCTGGGATTTTGAAATGCAAATTCAAAAAGTAGAAAGAGTAAAAATCAATAAATAGAGAGATTATAGATTCCGATCGATGGAATAACGGAGGCGATAAAGTACATTGAAAATGAAGATAAAGACGAGATATATAGTCCATCGAATAGATAACCGAAGATAAGAGATCCCTGTGTTCCACGGAACTGGTGTTTTGGAAGTGACTTCAAAAATTAATGCGGGTTGCTTTTCTAGCTATAGGAGATGTAATCTGATGTCGCGTTAAGGATGCACTTACCGCTGTTACTCGGCATAGGCCTAGACCAGGTCATTAAACTTTTTAACGTTCTTTCTTGTGGAAAAGTTCCTTGGTCAACAGCCCCGGGAATCGTCTTTCTTGAACCTGCCTTACGTCAATACTTAGAAGTTCGTGCGCTCTCACGCCCACATCATCGAACTTTTCTCTCTGTCGATCATTCTCCTCAAGCTTGGCGCTGTAAAGAGGAAATAGTTGTTCTTAAATACAAGATGCAACATTCAGTAGCAAAAAAAAAATCCTGCACTGATCAATTTACCTAGCATTTAAGAAGTACCTCAGTTTCCACATAGGAGTTATTTCTGGCATTGATTCATTCTCGCGTCTCGTCAACTGCGCGTGCTACAGCCTTAGATATACCTGAATATTCGGAGTAGGAGACCTACGCTCTTATGAGACCCATTCTTGTGCCACTTGTTAGTATCACGATAGCGCGCATGACGTCTCGAATTATTCTTCTAATCTCGTACTCTCCTGCGCGTCACTCGATCATGGAGGCTCCACCTCTCACGTTGCTAACTCCTGCGACTACGTCAAACTCTAGCGCGTATCATTTCGCCTATACTTTCGTCACGTTTCAGCGCTCACGAACTCATGAGGCTTCGATTGACAAATAGTTACCTGACTTCAGACTTTCTCATCTCTCATTATGCGCCGTCACTCTCTCCACATCCAGCCAGACCACTATGGTCATCTCTTGCCTCGCCTCGACTCTCATTCTCGTATCCTTGGAGATGGTTTCGGCCATCTTCTCATCTCAGCACCATATTTCCATGCCTCGTCATGATACAACTAACAGCTCTGCAGCTCAGCTCGACTGCTCCTCCTCTCATGCCACATATATACTACGCCGTCTCCTCCCGCCCTATACAGATACACTGCGATACATCCCAATACCCGATCGTCTACTACCGTGACGACTCGCTCTAGATGAACATAGTACAGTTGCTCGCGTAAGCCGTGAGATCTACTGGTTCCCGTTTGTTCTTATTTCTTGCATCAATATTGAAGCACACGACCTGGACGGTAGACTCTCATTATTCAGCCGCCTAGTCCAATCCCCTATACTCTAAATCGTGCGTTATCCTTCACTAAGCACAGATATGTAAATGGTGCCTGTGTACCACCACTTCTGATATTCTGTCTCGACATTATCGACCAGCCTCCGAGGATAATTCAGCCCAGTCGTTAATGGCGTGGTATTTTATCCCTCGCATATCGCTGCTAGATTCTGTAGACAAGATAAACGTATGAAGGATATCATTTGTATGAAGCACCCAAGCCTATTCAATCATATTATATTAACAGAGATCCAGATATTTCTATTATATTATTCTGTTATATTATTAATCCTTATTTATGTTTTGAATACTTTGGTTTATTAATTATTATTTATTATTATAATTAGTATGGATATTTTATTTTATTTAAAAATTGTAAATAGAAAGAAAAATAAGCAGCAAACAACGCTTCAGTTAGTGCTCTACCTATGTTTATAAAAAAGAAAGCCAGACTTGTGCATAATATAAACATTTTTATTAAGAAAAATGTACGTTTTACTGAGTTTTTCTCGTTTATTATTTATATTGATAAGAGTACTCATTAATCACATTTTTATAAGTCAACTTAAAAGCAACGTACAAGCTTGAGAAGTAGTACAAAGCTAAATTGAATTCGATTCCGAATAGAGTCCTGTCTACATGTTCTTGCTAAGCTGGGGTCCGACAGAACTGTGAGTTGAGTTTATATAACTAAAAAAGCAAGCGTTTATCATTTATAAAATATGATTAAAGGAAATGGAGAGATTTTTGAACAATAATCCCCCTAATAGAATTAGAACTAAGAAAGATCAAAAAAATTAATATAAAAGGAGGGTGTTATTAATGATGTAGACATTTTAAATTCTAAGATGAATAAAAGATTAATTCAATTTATATGAAGAGCAGTCGTAATAACGAATATAGTATCGATCAAAACTGGACAAGGTCATATACTACATGGACACAAAATTATTGAATTAGATGATTTTTATGTATAAGCAAATTTTAAGCAAAATATGCGCAGGAAGCGCTTCACAGTTATTATTCGTCAACCAATACTTAGAAAAGTCAATTTCTATGTGTAATTTTTTCTTATAACACAAGAATAGTGTCCTCGTGCATCAAAAGCAATTCATATGCGAATAGTCGTCCGAATCTAAATTAAACGACGACCAACAGCTATTATTAGCTGCTGTGTTTAGAACAGAGAAAGAGACATCGAGCAAAAAGTTTAAACCAGTATCTTGGAACAACTCAAATGTTCCTCCTTTATCAAAGCCGAGTTAAATAAGTTTCAAAGATATAAATTAAAGAGGCTATACGAACTGCATCACTCTCCCTACGTTTTATATTGATGTTGAAACTTCAACACACCAAAATAACTAACTGCAATCAGAAGAGAGATTGTGAGCTCCTAAAAACAATATCTTCCCATATTGACGAGAAATAAGAAATACTGATAAATAATAATGTTGTTTTCAGACTCCTCCTAGTTCAAATCTGGTAGATACTGGTAATAGGCGGTGCAGGCTGGTAGATACTGGTAATAGGCGGTGCAGGCTGGTAGATACTGGTAATAGATGACACCTATTGGTTGATACTGATAATAAATAGATGGTGCATACTGGTAGATACTGGTAACAGATTTTGCAGGCTAGTAGATACTGGTAATAAATGACACATATTGTTAGATATTGATAATTAATAGATAGTGCATGCTGGTAGATACAGGTAATAGATGGTGTATAATGGTGTATAGGTAATAGGTAGTGCATATTGAAAGAAACTGGTAATGGGCGGTGCATACTGGTAGATACTGGTATTATATGGTGCATACTGATAGATACTTGTAATAGACGATACATACTGGAAGATACTGTAATAAATGGTGCATACTGGTAGATACTAGATGGTGTGTACTGGTAATAGATGGTGCATACTGGTAGATACTGTAATAGATGGTGCATACTGGTAGATACTGGAAATAGATGGTGCATACTGGTAGATACTAGTAATAGATGGTGTACTGGTAATAGATGGTGCATACTGGTAGATACTGTAATAGATGGTGCATACTGGTAGATACTAGTAATAGATGGTGTGTACTGGTAATAGATGGTGCATACTGGTAGATACTGTAATAGATGGTGCATACTGGTAGATACTGTAATAGATGGTGCATACTGGTAGATACTGGTAATAGATGGTGCATACTGGTAGATACTGTAATAGATGGTGCATACTGGTAGATGCTGGAAATAGATGGTGCATACTGGTATTACTATAATAGATGGTGGTACTGGTAATAGATGGTGCATACTGGTAGATACTGTAATAGATGGTGCATACTGGTAGATACTAGTAATAGATGGTGTGTACTTGTAATAGATGGTGCATACTGGTATACTAATAGATGGTGCATACTGGTAGATACTGTAATAGATGGTGCATACTGGTAGATACTAGTAATAGATGGTGTGTACTGGTAATAGATGGTGCATACTGGTAGATACTGTAATAGATGATGCATACTGGTAGATACTGGTAATAGATGTACATACTGGTAGATACTGGCAATAGATGGTGCATACTGGTAGATATTGGTAAACGGATGTACTGTAGTAACTGTACATTCTTGTACTTTTCTTGAGAATTTTGTAGATTAGCTTCGCAAATAAAGTTTAATTGAAGTTTTAAAATGTTACACAATATACTAAAAGTAAAACGCAAAGATATGAAGTTGCCTGGCTTTATGGATTGTAGGGGTAGTCACCATGAGCTGGAGGAGGTCTCTGCTTCACTTTCCGACCCCCCCACCTCCTTTCTTCCACCAAGGTTGTAACTCCCCCCTTTTTTCCCTATTATTCCGCCTCATACAGTGTTAAGATTTATTAAAACAGGAGCTTAAAATCTATTGTTGCCCGTTGGGCATTTTCGAGAATGACTAAAATGATTATTTTTAAAATGTAAAAATTTTAAAATTTAAAATTTTTTAAATTATTAAAAAGTTAAAGCGAAAGAAAAATTATAACATTATAAAATAATTGCAATATTAATATGTAAGATTAAATATTATTATTATTATTATTATTATTATTATTATTATTATTATAATTATTATTATTATTATTATTATTATTATTATTATTATTATTATTATTATTATTATTATTATTATTATTATTATTATTATTATTATTATTATTATTATTATTATTATTATTAATTATTATTATTATTATTATT
>JABUQX010043021.1:47500-49519 GCA_015478945.1 Trachelipus rathkii
TAGAAGTAAAAGAAGGAGCAGAATTGAAATGAGTTGAAGAGGAAGGGTCGAGTCATCGGCATATGAGTGGATAGAGTTAGATGTGCAGGTGAGAAGATCATTAATGAAAAGTAAGAATAAAGTAGGAGATAAGACCGAACCCTGAGGAACACCACTATTGACAGAAAAAGAAGAAGAAGTCGCTCCATCAACCACAGCCGATATTGAGCGACTTGAAAGAAAGCTAGACATAAGTAAGCAAAGAGAAGGAGGAAACCCAAAGGAGGGGAGCTTGGAGAGCAGTGACGCGTGCCATACCCGGCCAAATTCTAAGAGCGGAAAACCATAAATTGGTTAAATAGGAAAGTATATCGCCAGTAGACCTTGAACGCCGAAAGCCGTACTGGCGATCGGAAAGAAGAGAATGAGATTCCAGATGGTCTAAGAAGTGAGAGTTAAGAAGTGTTTCAAAGATCTTAGATAGAATACAAGTGAGAGCTATAGGGCGATAGTTAGAAGGATCAGAGCGGCTTCCTTTTTCGGAACAGGTTGGACATGTGCGTGCTTCCAACACTGAGGGAAAGTGCTAGTATTGAGACATAGATAATATAGTTGAACAAGTGGCGGGGTCAGCACGTAAGCTCATTCCCTCAAAACTCGGGGAGGAATGCCATCCGGGCCACCCGCCTTCCTAACGTTCATAGATCTCAGGAGCCCATGCACCCGATCAAATGTAATCATAGGCAAAGACATAGGACCTGAGAGGAGAAGGAGGAGGAGGAGGAATGCCAGAATCGTCCAAGGTTGAGTTAGAGGAAAATAGGAGGCCGAAGAGATTGGCCTTTTCAGTTGGAGAGTTAGCAACAGAGCCATCAGATCGAATAAGAGGAGGAAAGGATGATTTACAGAGGTTGTTGGAGATGTTTTTGGCAAGAGGCCAGAAAGATTTGTCAGTAGGAGAACCAAGGAGGTTAGCGCACTTTCGTTTGATGAAAGCCCGCTTTGCTCTTCGAAGAGTATCTCTGCAACGATTTCTAGCTGAGTGAAAATTAGCGAGAGTGATAGGAGAACGAGAATTTTTCCACTCCCGATAAGCGCTGTCTTTAGCCTGAATGAATACATAAATCGTGCTAACGATCGAACCATGGATTATGAGGAGAGAAAGATTTAGTCGAAGAAGGAATGAACCTGCTCATCCCGTCAACGATTACAGCTCCCACCTTAGTGGCAGAAGCCGAAGCGTCATCAGAGTCAAAGCAGTCATTCCAATTATAGTTAGCGTAGAAGCGACGCAAGGCCCCCCAATCAGCCCGATCAAAGTGCCAGAAAAACGCATAGGGCAGGATGGAGCTGTTGGAGAGAAAGTATTGAAATTAAGAGATATAAGGTTGTGGTCAGATTTACCAATAGGCGCGAAAATAGTGTATTTATAGAGAGAGGGACTTGTAGTGAAACATAGGTTAAGTGTGTTCAAGAATTGGTTGAGACGATCCGGAATGTGTGTAGGTTCTTTGATTAGTTGCTCTAGATCGTTGAGAATGCTGAATGATTCGGCCTCCTCCCCACCTAAATCAGTATGAGAGGACCCCAACCATTCAGTGTTGTGTACATTGAAATCCCCTAAATAGAGGACCTCAGTATTTTGATGAGAAGATATAACAGTCTCGTGAGAAGTAGTAAGATATTCAAAGAAAGAGTGAAAATCTGTTCTATTAGGAGAACAGTAGCAGAAGCACAAGATTATTGTAGTAGAAGGAAGAAAGATTTTGAGCCACAGAACATCGAAGTTAGGAGATTCGAGATTCACGAGACGTGTTACAGGAGTGTTAACGTTTACATAGGCACACACTCCACCCTTTAGAGGAAATTATGAAATAAGTTATAGTTAGAAACATATATATATATATATATATATATATATATATATATATATATATATATATATATATATATATATATATATATATATATATATGAAGGGAGAGAAAAAACTCGCAATGATATGATACATGTCTTTGATAGATATATGTTAAACATATA
>JABUQX010043022.1:0-2500 GCA_015478945.1 Trachelipus rathkii
ATATATATATAATATTATATATATAAATATATATATATATATATATATAATAATATATTATATATGTAATATATATATAATAAATTTAATATATATATATATATATATATATATATATATATTATAATATTATATAAAATATATATATATATATATATATTTTAATATATATATAGTAGTGATGGTCCGGTTTGAGCGACCAGCTTTTTCTGCAAAAAGTATAAGAGCTATCGTTCTAAAACTTGGAATATAATGTATATATGGATAAGCTCGAACCCGTGTAAATTTCAAGTCTGTAGGATGTATATAGAGGGTGGTCACCCCGAGGGTGGACGCCGATATTGCTCGTTATACCCTTTTGGCTTTCCAAACCCGAGATTGAGTTAAGCCTAACGGAGTTCAGGCCTCGAGCGTGAATGACGTGAATCTCGTGCAGACGAGATTTCGTCAGCGCGTGAGCGCGCGGCGTGCCATGACACATAACCCAATGTTATTATATTAATTATTCACGTCGAAGATCAATTCCCGAAGGGAATTGATTCTGAGTCGAAAAACCGATCCCTTAAGGGATCGTATTTTTCGTACATCCGATCTGTATTCCCCGCAGATGGTTGCTTTTCCATCCAGTTACTGAGTCGCAATATATATCTACATGGATAGAGTTAATCTATATCGTGCTAAAATTTGGGGAAGGGGTGTTAGATGGGTGATGTACACTGTTTATACGAAGTTACGTCCCCGAGGGTCTCCCCGAAGGGGACCCCACCTCCTAAAAAAAAAAATAATTAAAATGGCCGTAGAAGATTGAAACTTGGAGACAGGATTGAGGAGTTGGAGTCTGAGACGGAGTTGGAGTTGATTCGGTTTCGGAGTCCAGAGACCTCCCTGGAAGGGGGTCTCCAGTTGAAAAAAAGAAGAAGAAATGCATGGAATGCAAACAAGAAGATAGAAGAAGAAGAAGGAAGAAGGAGGAGGAAAAGAGGAAGGAAGAAGAATGAGGAAGGAGGAGTAGGAGAAGGATTCAGAGTTGGTAGTGGCACCCGGTGCTCGGAGGCCGGGTGCGGTGCCGAGTTAATAAACATTTGTATAACAAGAATGTTGGTGTCTTTATATAGGTTATTGGATCGGTAGATTTCGAAAATAATGTTTCAATACCATCAAGAAAGATAAAAATAAAAAATAAAATAAATAAATAAATAAATAAATGAATAAATAAAAAATAAAATTTCTTAACATTTTTATGTTTATAACTTAACAAATTTAACGTTTTACATACCGCTAAAACAGAATCACTAAATCAAGAAACCCCTATCCAACCTCCCTCCTGACCATCTGTGATCTATTGATCTATTGAATAAGGTCAGTTTTGCTAAAATTGTAACGTTTTTACATACCTGAAGCAGTAAATCACTAAATCAAGACCACTTCCAACCCCCTCATACCCTGCTGTGATCTATTGATCTATTGATTAAGGTCAATTTTTTTAACTAAAAATTGTAACGTTTTACATAATCTGCGAAGGAAGTTCTAATTCAAAATCCCTCCAACTTACCATCCACCCACTACCAGTCCAGTTGTGAAACTATTGATCTATTGAATGTATTGATTATAAGGTCCATCATATTTTACCGACCATGAGACCGTTTTAGATAAGCCTAAACGAGTCAAGTCGGTATGAATGGAATCCATCCATGCACCACCACGTTCGGTTCCGCGAGGATGCCAATCAGCGTAAAATGAGCCGAGATGTACGCCGTTTTCGGCATCGTGAATGGTGATACCAAAAAGTCGAGTTCTTTATAACAAAGATCAATAATTCATCATCGAGATCGAAATTTTCAGATAAAAAGCTTAATATTAAACTTACTATAGCATCATCTAAAAACTAAGAAATAATACACAATGACAAAAACTAACACACCTTACCACGAATAAACAGCTAACATTTAACAAAGTTCACATCTTAACCACATAAAGTAACAGCATACACATCTAAGCGTACCCTATTCAAATGCTTTGTCAAGCATATCTCTAACATAACAATGTTTTTTACTTCAACATGGTAATATTTAACCAAAAATATTTTCACACATTGGTTAACGTATCATCTGATCAAACGTAATATACTCTAACATAATATAGGTTTCCAACATCAATAAAGCCTACTATGGTGTATACAATGAACTAAGAAATAATGTAGCAATAGACAAACCTACACAACTACACATGAATAGAACTGTTACATTAACAAAGTTTTCCACACTTAACACCCTAAAGTAAACTAACACCTGCACGAAAACGTAAAACCTATTCTTTACTTTTCAGCATATCTCTACATTTAATCGTTAACGCTTACACTGACACAGTAACATTTAGCAAAAATTTATCACAACATTGGGTTAATTATCATATTGGATCGTCGTAGGAGATCGATAAATCAGGCAGTTTCACCATCAATTAAAACTAACACGGGCGTAACATGAAACTAGAAAATAAGTAC
>JABUQX010043022.1:7500-30000 GCA_015478945.1 Trachelipus rathkii
TAATTATCCATTATATTATCTTACATTTAAATAACCCTTTTTTAAATACAATTATTGGCTATTCCTAAAAGACTTATTCAAAATTTTATATATTTTATGTAATAGTTTCCCTTAAAACAAATCTCAAATACAAACAGAAAACTGAATTTTAATGCATAACTATTATATCTATTTTCCACAATGTAATATTTTATTATTATATTATTAATAATATTATTATTATTATTATTATTATTATTATTATTATATTTATTATTATTGTTAATTGTTTTCCATATATTAATTATGTATATTGTTTCAATATAGATTATGACCTCTGACCTAAGTTTGTGTCATTACCTCAAGCCTTCTGATTCTTTCGTTACGCCCAACGTAACAGTGCTGACCCTGGAGCTTTGACGTATAGTGATGCCCCTGGAGTTTTGCTGTCGTTCCATCCCAGCATACCTACAGCTACCCTGAAATCTCTCTCATCTCAACCGGATCCACATCCTGAAGCAGAAGTTTAATTTCATAATATAAAAAAAATTAATCTATTTTAAAATTTTTAACAGGTCAAATTCCTGCATTTTCAATTTTAAATTACTATTTTTTCAACCATTTTGGCCCGTACAAGCGGCTGCTTATATATTTTTCTCATCCTTTATATACCTTTTTGTAGTATTTAGTCTGTTTTTGGTCTCTGAACCATTATTTTTATAATATTTAGCGTATGCAAATCGCATCTTAGGCATATATTTTTTGTCTCGTAACATTGTTTTCAAAAATTTTTTTTTACAATCGTATTACATTAACATTTATAATCATGTCCCCTCCTGACGCTGCAAATACTGAAAATATGAATGTTATTTCCCAACAGCCTGCTTCAGACAGGGAATCATCTGGTGTATATACTGGTAAGTTTGTTAATAACGATTTGGACCTCACATTTACGCTGCTCGAGCTCCAGCTCGAATCAACAAATGAGCTCGCCCGTTTCCGAGCCCTATTGAACATATTACCTGTTCACGTTTTGCAGCGCTTGAAAGACGTTTTACCCTCCTTACATTCCCACAACCAGCCCTACAGCCAACTGAAAACCGAACTTTTAAACCGGCTGGGAGAAACCGATGCCGAAAAAGTAAAAAAACTTTTGACTGGTGGCTCTCTTGGTGATCGTCTGCCATCAGTACTGCTATCTGATATGCTAAATCTCCTTGACGGTCCTCCCGTAGGTAATTGTATACATATTGTTCGTCATCTCTTCCTACAGAAACTCCCCACAGAGATGCAATTGCGCTTAGCCACTGTCGACCCTAATTGTTCACTACAAGAACTCGCTACTTATGCGGATAGAGTTTGTAAAGCGAAACCTCTTACGACAGCAGACATACCATCACAAGTTTCGCATATCACGGATTCCACCAGTAATAATAACTTACCACCAGCGTCTCTTTCGCATGTAAATGAGTCGGTTAATGCCATTCAACACCCACCGGCCACAGAATACGCTTACATTGTGTCACAACTTCAGGTGTTACAAAACACCATCATGGATTTAATCAAATAGAATGAAGTGCGAATTGGAGCGCGTTCAACTGTTTCCCTCCTTCCCCCTCCCTATCCTATCCTCTAACAACCTATATCCTAATCCTCACAGTAATCCTCATCCTTCATCTCTCATCATCATTCTTATCCACCACCTCCTTCATACCCCAGCCTCCTCCCAATCCTTCATACCCCCCGCCCCCTCCCAATGCGCCAAATACTTATTCTGCATACAATTACGGTCATAATTCTCGCTCTCCTACTATACAACGACGTTCATATCGTCGCTCTCCTACTCCTTCGCGTCAATTCGCCTCTTCTCCTGTTACTTCTCAGGCTTTAGTTCAATTTCCGTCGCATAATCAGCAGGGTATTTGTAGAAATCATCAGCGTTTTGGAGATCAAACACGGTCATGTCTTAAGCCTTGCACTTTCGGGAATTTAAACTTAAACACCACTCCGTAAACTCGCTCGGGGTGGTTTCAAAAGCGTCCAACTTTCTTTGTGTTTACGATCCCTCCACCAAACTATCTTATCTCGTAGATAGCGGCAGTTCCATTTCCGCTGTGCCACTTTCCATCCTTGGGAAAATTCATGCTCCAGAAGCATCAGGCTCTTTACGCGCTGCCAACGGTACCACCATCAATACTTATGGTACCAAACGACTCCATTTAACGCTCTCGTTCCGTCGTGATTTTATATGGGACTTCACGATTGCCGACGTCACATTACCAATATTAGGTGCAGACTTCCTGTCACACTTTAACCTTCTTGTAGACATGAACCACAACCGCATTATTGATTTTGAGACACATTTCTCATCCGCCTGTATTCGTGCGTCTGTTTCCATCAGTGGCATACATCTTTCTCCAACTAATAATGCTTTTGAATCATTATTAATTACCGATTTTCCTGAACTTCTTTCTCCAGTCTCCAAGTTCCCTCCTGTAAAACATAATGTTGTTCATCACATTGAAACTTCCGGCAGACCTCCATTCTCTCACGCTCGACGTCTTGCACCAGATAAACTCAAAGCTGCGAAGCTAGAATTCGAATCTCTCTTAGAAAAGGGCATCATCCGACCTTCAAAGTCTGACTACGCCTCTCCCTTACACATGGTTACTACAAACAATATGGGAGATGTACCAGCCGACGCGACTATCGCTGCCTGAATTGCCGATCACCTGGCTCGTCGGACCGTATAAAATTGTATCTCATTACAAGGATTGCACATCCTCTCTCGGTTCGTACCATTCTCAAAAATTGACTTAATTTCCGCATTTTTTCAAATTCCCGTCAATCCGGACGACATTCACAAGACTGCCATTATCACTCCTTTCGGCCTTTACGAATTTCTTCGAACGCCATTCGGTTTACGAAATGCTAGTCAATTCATTCCAACGTCTTCTAGACTCAGTATTACGCGGTTTACCTTTCGTTTTCGCCTACATAGACGACTTATTGATTGCCAGTGCCTCTCCGGAAGAGCACATTTCACATCTCAGGCAAGTTTTTACCAGACTAAGTGAATTTGGTCTATGTGGTTAAGCTCTTATAAATGTGAATTCGGGTTCACCCTAATTTAATCTCGGACATACTGATCGCTGCCGAAGGTATACGTCCTCTTGAGGATCGTGTGGCAGCGATTCGTGACTTCCCCCTGTAAAACAGCGTCAACTTCGTCGTTTTTTAGGGAGGGTCTAGATTTTCTACCAATCGTTTCATACCCGTCCGCTGCCTAAACAAAAGTTCTCCTTCTCTCCACGCATTCTTAAGCATCCAAGTAAAGGTTCCTGCTGCTTCTGTCACTGTAGATTGAATACGACGAAGCAACTAATGCACTCACCGCCATCAAGGAAGCCTTGCCTCTCCGTGTTAACTAATATTTCCTGTCCGCAAGCCCCGACTAGAACTCAAACACTGAGACGCTCAAGACTTCGCAGCTGGGAGCTGTGCTGCAACAATTTATTGACAACGAATGGCGTCCATTAGCTTTCTTTTCTAAAAAGTTCCAGCCGCCTGAAACAAGGTACAGCGCATTTGGAAGAGAACTTCTCGCAATTTATTTAGCTATTAAGCACTTCCGTTACTTCATAGAAGGTCGGGAATTCCATGTTGTAACTGATCATTTACCCATCACGCATGCCATTACAGCTTCCACAGTGAACAGTCACCTCGTGAAAGCCCGCCACCTTGGAGTTCATTGCCCCACATTCACTAACTGAATATCCGCCATATAGAAGGAGAAAGCCACATTCTGCCGTATGCTCTCTCCGAGAATTAAAGCATCTTCTCTCCTTTAACCTGCATTGATTTCTGTCGAAATGGCTCGCATTGCAGCAACTCGAAGAGATTGTTTTTCCCTAAGTGCTGTCCTTCCTACGACATCCAAAACTCGTAAGAAATTTTTGGTTTCTCCCCTTGTTATGCGACGTCTCTTTCCGCACATCTGTCCGTAGTACCTACCCCATGCGTCAGAAAGGTTTTTTCCACACACCATCCACTGACGTGTCGCACCCAGGGGGTAAAAGGTAGTCAGTTAAAATAGGTAAGCATTTCGTTTGGCCGTCCTTACTAAAGGATGTTAAACAGTGGACAACGCAGTGCCTCAACTGTCAAAAATCCAAAGTGCACAGGCACACTGTCGCACCTCTTCAGCAATTTATTCCCCCTGGTGAACGTTTTGACCAGGTACACGTTGATATTGTCGGCCCTTTACCACCTTCAAATGGTTTCACACATATTTTAACGTGCATAGACCGATACACTCGATGGGTAGAAGCCATTCCCTTGCGTGATACTTCCAGCGAGACAATTGCTCAGGCATTTCTGTACAACTGGATAGCCAGGTTTGGCACTCCCTCGACCGTGTCCACAGACCAGGGTAGGCAATTTGAGTCTCAGCCCTCTGGAGGATCCTTATGACTTTACTCGGCTCTCAACGCCTTCGCTCTTGAGCTATCACCCGCAACGCTCAACGGCCTCAACTAGAACCGTTTCCACCAGGCAGCTGAAGCCTCCGTTATGGCCCATGGAACAGCCGGACAATTGGTCGAAAACTCTCCTCTTTGTCCTAATGCTCGGTATCAGAACTTCGTACAAAGAAGACCTCAAATAGCTCAACTGCTGAGTTGTCACGGCTCTAACCCATACGAAATACCTTGGTGAGTTTAATCCTTCTTCTCCAAAAACAACTACGACCAGCACACCTTCTCTGTCACGCCCTTCTCAGTGACTGAGCGCACTGGAAGCCATGCTTTGCCACGTCACCCCTCCCGTCCTACTTACATGCCTGCGGATTTAGAGACATGCTCTCATGTGTTAATTCGGCATGACTCACACCGTAGTCCTTTGCAAGCCCGCTATGACGGACCTTTCCTTGTATTAAAACGATACCGAAAGTTCTTCACTTTACAGAAGGGGAGCAAAGCAGAAAATATCTCCGTTGATAGGATCAAACCGGCTTATTTCGAACATGATCCCGCTTCTTCCAACACTCCTTCTCCACCTTCTGCACCCGCACCATCTACCTCTACTTCGCAAGATAATATCGACTTTATGCCCATTCTGCCTTTTACATCAACTTGTTCTCCAACCGAACCTGAACCTTTGCCAACTCCTTCAGCTATTGTCACTCCTTCGCCAGCTACTTCGGCGCCCCGCGCTACGACATCTCCGCCTCCTGCTCCAATACCGATTCCTCCTCCGAATCCAGAACCGATCACGACTGCAAACTTACCGTCTTGTCCACGTCGTTCTACATCGCGTTATGGACGCACATTACGTCCAGTGGTTCGCTTTTCACCTTAATCCCTCTCGACGCTCCGCTGTTCGGTGGGGGAGCCATATTACCATCCGCTTTCTCCTTTTTCATTATTGTCGTCTTCCTCGTCACGTGATCAGAAAATTTCGTTTTCTTCGATAGAACAACAGCCGCCATTTTCGCTTCAAGAAGTTTTTCAATTCTTTCGTGAAAAACTGCCAAGCTCAGTGCAATCTCAGAAACAGTTTACCAAATCCTTTTCACATTTATTTATGAAGCACCGCTGACTTCTTTTATATTATTTTGAGTATTAGAAACTTTCGTTACAACATTTTTCACCTCGATTGTTAGCAAGGTACGTTGATTGCTAAACCTAGCTCTTGTGTAACATATTGAATCTCGTGTATCTAAATAATTCTATTTTGTGCTGCATGCTTATGTTAATGAAAAACATTCTATATAAAATAATCTTTATTATCCATTATATTTATTTACATTTAAATAACCTTTTTATAAATTATTGGCTATTCTAAAAGACTTATGTTCAAAATTTTATATATTTTATGTAATAGTTTCCCTTAAAACAAATCTCAAATACAAACAGAAAACTGAATTTTAATGCATAACTATTATATCTATTTTCCACAATGTAATTATTATTATTATTATTATTATTATTATTATTATTATTATTATTATTATTATTATTATTATTGTTAATTGTTTTCCATATATTAATTATGTATATTGTTTCAATATAGATTATGACCTCTGACCTAAGTTTGTGTCATTACCTCAAGCCTTCTGATTCTTTCGTTACGCCCAACGTAACAATATATATATATATATATACTATATACCTATATAGTATATATTATATATATATATATATATATATACTATATATAGTATAATATATATATATAATATATAAATTATATATATATATAATAGTATACCTATATATATATTATATATATATATTATATATATATTAATAGTATATATATATATATATTATATATATATATATTATATATATTATATATATATGATATATTATAATATATATATACTATATAATTAAATATATATATATATAATTAGGTATATAATATATATATAATACTATATATTATATATAATAGAATTATATATATATATATATATATATTATAGTATAAGATATATATATATATATATATATAATATATATATAGTATATAGTATATAGTATATATATATATATAGTAGTATATATATATATATTATATATATATATATAATATATAATATATAGTATATATAATATATATATTATTAGCAGTAGATAGTACACGGCAATTGTTAAATTTTGTTTTGGTATTGCACAACCGCGGTTCTTGAAAATTTAGGAACCGCAAAAAAAACCCGCAGCCGCGGTTATGCAAAAAAATTGAGGCTTTGCTTTATCACTAATATATATATATATATTATACTAATAGTAAATAATATTATAATAAATATATAATATATATATACATATATATATATAGTATATATATATATATATATATAATATATTATATATAAATATATATATATATATATATAATATATATATAATATTATATATATATATATATATATATATACTATATAGTATATATTATATATATATATATATATATATAATATATATATAATATAAGTAATATATAACGTCGAAAGTTTTCGATCGGTACGAGAAATTTCTAAAGTATGTAACGATGAATATTGAAATGCATGCTAACTCCCTGGTCTATAACCTAAATAAAGGAAAAAAGTATAGAAAAGCAAATAATAATAACTACACCATTTGGCATTAATTTGAGCTTAAAAAATTAATGCCAAAATGCTGTAGTTATTATTTGCTTTTCTATAAGTTTTATTTCTTTAATTAATATAGACTGTAGGTAGATTAATTAAAAAATACTATTCAAGCTAATGGAGTTAATTATAATATAAAATATGGCTTTACATTTATTAAGTTTTCACTTCAGTTTGAGCAACGAATATTTTGGTTTCATTTTAAAAGGGATTTGAAACTATATAGATGAATTTACATATTATATATATGAAATATGCTTTTCATTAATTATGTGATTATTAGGATTAATTAGTAATTTAAATAAAAGAAAAAAATAATTCTAAAAATAAAAAAAATCATGATTTTTTTATATAAAAAGAAAAAATCGCTTGGAAAACATCAGTTGATTTAAATCATTTGATTTTTTTTTTTTTTTTTTGTGCCAACCATGCTGAAAACTCGTGTAAACTAAAGAATCAAATTCGTGAATATTGTCCTGATTTAGGCCACTTCTATAACATATAGAGCGGTTCTGACGTCGCGCAAACACCATTTGAATAAGTCAGTGAATACAGATGGAACTATTGATTTATTCAACTGACGTTAACGAGACGTCAGAAGCGCATCGTTGTAAACGCCCGCATAGAAGGTACCTTAAAATTATTTTAAGCGTGATTCAAATTCAGATTTTACAACGCCGTAGGAGATTGGTTCTGAAATCCGGATTGTTGAGTCTCATTTAAGGTTAAAGAAGGGATCTTGTCAATTATGCGTGAATGAATTTTATCCATAACGATTGCATGGATCCGAACACATTTTTATTTGTTAAAATTCTAAAGAAAATTTTATTTCAATAAAAGACTAAAAGAGCTTCACACCTATAAAAATATTAAAAAAAAAAAAACAAGTTCTAATTATTTATTTAAATCTATGTAGCCTAACGTAACTTAACTTAAACTAACTATATATACGGGTGATTCAAAACCTTTGCGACAAACTCGGAGGGCTGATAGAGCAAACGATAAGGAACATTTATTGTTAAATAACCTATGTTGTATGACGCTTCGCTTCAAAGTTACGGACGATTGAAGGTACACTAGTTTATGTTGTGTGACGCGTCGAATGTAGGTTACCAACGATTTAGGTTACTCAATTTTAATGTGTTTGTGATTTGGTGCGCCGTCCGCTCGTCTATGACGCTTAAACGTCCTTCGGCATTCACGTCCACGATACCTTGGAACTTTTACTTTCATCATGGCTTAAGTACAGTGTAGGCATCGATGTACGAATGGATCACTACACTCTGCGAGTTAACCGACATGATAATTTGTGTTACGGTGTGGCGAAACGGAATGGACGAAGAGCTCACCTCATGTACCGGAGGAACGGTTTCCACACAGAAATCACCCCCACCACACAATGTTTGCTCGCCTTCATCAGCATCTTCGAGATAATTGGACCCTTCGTCCCCGGTGCATTGGTGGAAGACCGCGGACCGCGTAATACGATGACTCCTTGCGTTTGAAGAAGAGGTGCTGAGAGAATCGCCAATGACCCGTCGACTAGCACACGCTCCATTGCCCATGCCATGGGTTCAAATCAGTCGTCTGTGGTTCGGGTATTGCAAAAGCAAAGCCTCCATGCATATCACCTACGGAAAGTTATAAGGACTCTGGGCCCAAAGCGGACTTCGCACCCCTGTGTGCGATTGGCCCGTTGGTTTCTGCAACGGAGCACTTCGATAATCCTGCCTTTCCTGCACATGTCCTTTGTTTACCGATGAGGCGTGCTTCACACGTGATGGCTACTTCAACAGCAGAAAAGCCACATATGGGACGAGATAAACAGCGCGCAATGTTCATCAGAGTTCACCATGAGCGAAAATTTACCGCAAACAATCTGGGGGGGAATTTCTTTGGATTTATCTGAGGGAACCTGTCATCAGTTCAACACCGTTTGGAATTGGACCTGGCGTACCTGCAACGTACTTCCAGAAACACGCTTCCGCAGGCTTCATGGACGACATACCCCTTGCGACCAGCAAGAGACATGTGTTTTTTCCAACATGATGGTTGCTCCAGCGCCACTCAGCCACCAAAGTTACTGAGGGGCGGCGCATCTGAACAGAGTCTTATACACTGACAAATGGATAGGAAGGGGAGACCTTGTTGCGTAGGCGGTAAGATCTCCCGAACCTCACGCCCAGATTTATTTTTCTTGGGGGCATGTGAAGAAGAGTGTTGTTGTACATTAACCTCATTCAACCCACAAGAGGAGGACTGATTATCAGCGAATATTCACTAGCCGATTTGATCAATCAGACACAGTGGGGCATGTTCGGAAGAGCACGACAGGCAATGGCACGGTGATGAAACGAATGTAATACACGGTACATGGCAGAACACTCTGAACACCTCCTGTAATTTCCCCAATAAAATTATTTCATAACAAGCTACCATTGTTGCTTTACAACCTCGCGTTCAAAACACATTACGTTGTTTAACACAATATCCTTATTGTTACCTCTATCAACCCTACGGAGTACACAGATGTTCGCACGTACACATACAACCATAGATTAGAATACCCAAAATCTCCGGTACGAAGTAAAGACGCTTCAAACAACATCACGTGGTTAACCCTTACATCATCGTAACTTTGAAACGAAGCGTCTCAACAGCAAAGCTTAATTTAACAATAAATGTTCCTATCGTTTGCTCTCTACCAGCCCTCCGAGTTTGTTGCAGAGGTTTTGAAATCACTGAAATATATATATATATATATATATATATATATATATATATATATATAATATATAATATATATAATATATAATATATATAACATATAATATATATATAATATATATATAATAATATATAATATATATATATGTGTGTTGTGTACTTGTGTAATGTATGTGGTCAAGGCGACGACTTAGAAAATTAATTTACTATATAAATTATATAAGGCTATTTATAGATGGATACAGCCATTCCGTAACCGTCAGTGATCAGGTAGGGTGATCTGTGCGAACTTATCGGAGATTGCGCACAAAATATTGGTGTTAGACCGTGTAGGATATTCGCGGCTACGGAATTTCTACGAATTAAAATTAATTTCGGACCAGAGTTTTTTATATTATGAAGCGTTAAAATGTTAAAAAAGTTGTTCGAAAGCTGTTAAAAAATTGACAGTTAGGTGCTTTTCGTTGTGCTAGTAAGTCGGGTTATGGTGCCCATGTCTGAGTTGCCCCGACTTTCTACTGCGAGATTAGGCGGAATAATTATATGTTATATGTCCTTATATATAGATTAGATTTATTATCCAATGGAGAAATTCACAGATTCTTTTTGTACTATTTAATATATTACAAAGTTCAACATATATGCATCATTATTTCTAATAGATCCTGGTATGCAACAATTTACATAAATTCCCAGTTATTCCATCATATACCAATCGTGCAGTCTGATGCGTTGAGAAAGTGGTTTACTTGTGTCACAAAAAAAACAGAAATGTTTATTATATATATTTTATAAATAAAGTGTTTTTATATGATTTATTTGCAAAATATCCATTGAAATCCGCATACGTAATTTGGTAGATAACTTTCTCATCAAATCTGTGAATTATTTTATATTTTAATACTAAAATCACGTTTAGTATTAATCTTATAATAATTAATTGATTCAATATCTAGATTTATAAAAACAATAATATAACTTTGTATTCTTTAATATAATATTTCATTATTATATATAATATATTAATTATATATATATTAATATATATTAATATAATATATATATATAATTATATATTAATATATATATATATATAGTTATATATATATATATAATATAAATTATATATATATATATATAATATTATATATATATATATATTATATATTATTATATTAAAAGAGGAAAAAAAGAAAAGAGGAGAAGTAATGATAGATATAGAAGAGAGAGAGAGAGAGAGAGAGAGAAGAGATATGAGAAGTAATAAAGAGATAGAGATAAACGAGATATTTTCTGTGTAGTAGATAAGAATGAAGAGATAGTAAGAGAGAGAGAGAGTAATAAATATAGAGAGATATGAGAGATAGTAATATAGTAGAGATGATAAGAGAGATAGAGAGATATACTATGAAAGTATAGGTAGATAGAGTAGGGAGTAAGCCATCTTAAAAAGTAATCCAAAATGAAGATTAAGAGAGTACATAAGAAGTAGGAACAAAGATATATTTACTATATAAATTTATACTTCCATTATAATTGTATACATGATTTTTCCATAATTACGAACTTTAAAGTATAGATGTTCTAATAGGCCTACATTTTCCATAAGCTTCATTAAGTCATTTAGAAATAAAACTGATGTTGTGAACTTATGATAGGTAACACCTCGGGGCCAAACAAAATATAAAATTCAATTATCTATAAATTGATGTATACAGTCAACTCATAATAAAAACATATAAATAATATGCATTTTGCTAATTTAACCTAACTCTAATTAATATATAATAATTTTGTATATATTATATTAATAGAATATATATATATATTCTTCACGAACACAAATTTAACCACACTTTGAGCTAAAAATATAGACAGTTGTACCACAAGAGTTTGCCACTCTCGCTCTAGCTGCTGCGATCATCTCGTATGCTCCCCAGTCTCCTGACGAGCGTGTAATCGTATAGATTTTTTAACTTTTTAAATAAATCGCTTTTCTTAATATCAATTCTTATTTTAGTTAACCGTCACTTCCCCAGATGTAATTCGCACAAATATAAACGTATTAATTAAACTTAGAATAAAAATCAAATTCATATTAAATTATAATAAAATAATACTAATGATTTAATATAAAATAAATAACATAATATACACTAATATATATATATATTTGAGATTATATTTAATAATAAAATAATATATATTAATAATATAATAATCTAATAATAATATCAACAAGGTAAATAAAAGCTTACTAAAATTGCCAACGAAAAGACAACATTACGAAAACTAATTAAAAAAAAAACAGTTTATTATTCTTTTCTCTCCGAATTTCAAAACCTTCTTTTTTTTAAAAAAAATTTAATTCCTTAACTCCTCGTCTCGAAAACTATAGTATTCACCCTAAATAGAGAAATGAAATGTAGCCCGCGAAAATACCCTAAAGAGCCTGTTTGTATTTGTATAACCACTCAAGATTATATTTTTTTTTTCCTTCCATTGTTTCAATAAACAAACCACCTCCAACTCACAAATTAACCTACAAATATGCTGTTAATTTAAACAAAACTCTTAATAAAAACTAATTATAAATGTAGTAAAAAATATTAAAGGTCAAACATTTTGATCGTCAAAATAGCGCTAGTCATTGTCGAAAATTTATAATATAATATACTGTGTGAATCAAACCATGTTATAATTTTCAAAAAAAAAATATTGGTGACTTACGTGGCACAATTATTCACATGGTAATTGGACAAGACCCCTAAAAGAGTACGATCAGCTGTTTCACCCAAAGTTGGTAGCTTCCGTAATGCTACAATTCTTCTGAATCGGAAATACATAACCGAGTCTCCAAAATACATAAAACGTGCTTTTTCTTACGTTTCTATGAGGCGTTAGCGATTTTTAGTGCTTCTTTTGTATCAAATCTGGGTATTTCAACGCTTTTAAAAATAAAATCTAGTGCCATTCCAAAATTTTGAAGTTTGGCAACATAGAGGCACACTCAAATCTTGATATTAGACGCTGGGTAACTGAAGATAAGGTTTTATACTTCAAGTTCATAAGCAAATTTTAGAATTATATCTTTACGCTATGCCAGAACGTATTTTTATCTGAAATAAATCTGTTATAGGTTCACTGTTCTACTGAGTGTTCATAGTAATTGATAACCCTTTACTAAGCACATATATATTTTTACTATGTCTTAATGGCCTAATGAAAGCGTATATAAATTAAATATTTTTACCGTTCTACCAAAAAATTTATCATTCATCCTATAAAACTATATTAAATATAAATTTAGTAATAGTTCAATAAAGCAAATTTTGGTTAGACTTTACAGTTCTTTGCTTCTGCGCAGACTCCAAGGCCCCGCTCACTGTCTCTGGTATCTGGCGCATCTCCTCCGGGCCAGGCTCGACCGGGTCAGCTCCTAGTGGTATTATGTCTACCACAGTGTGAAAATATTTATTATTAAAAATTTAAACGTACGTCCTCCAAATGAACTCAGTGTAGGAATTTTTGACAAGCAAAATTCAGACTATCTAGCATGCTAGTATGTTTACAGAACTAATTGCAATAGTATATTAATGTTGTTACAAGCATTTACATAGGACACTAATAAATATTTTATAAATAAAAAAGAAGAACCGTAAAGAAAGGCCACATGATCCGGCTCTCTCTTTATCGGAAGGATGCTGGACCTGCCTATCTTGATGAGCCTTTCTAATCGGCACACACGGAAAAACCAAATCCCACCCAAACTATTCATAGAATATGGCTCATGTGTCAATGTTCCAGACAAAAAAAAGTACCTTAGGGCCCAACTCTGTCAAATAACTAATACTTAAGCATAGATTACCAATGTCAATTAAGTGATCTAGCGCAGAAGGGCTTCACTCCCAATTTTTCCTTATTAATATAAAAATCACAGGATATATTTTTTACTTTTAAAAATTAAGTAAATTATAGTGTCGACAGGAATAAAGCAAAACAGAAAAAATAATAATATACGGCTTTTAAGTTGTGATAAAAGTATACTAGCAGCTCTCTACAACCAAGAGTGGTTTATATATCTTCCCATTAGATTTTTCATTTTTGATATCCTTCCAAGTTGATTAAGGTTCTCTTATTTTGGCCTCTAGTTTCAGTTATGATGTTTTAGTTAAGTTACAACAGTGAAAATCATGTGTAGTGCTCCCTAACCAAATACTATATAAACCTGAAAAACATAGGATGGCCCTAAAACAAAGCAGTTACGTATTTTTTTTTTATTTATAAAAAAGACCATATAGAAAATTAAGGTATAGTAAAAATTCATCTTATTTGGAGCTTTCGAAATTCAACTTATTCTATATAATCATATTAGTATATAATATAAATAAATATATATATCTTATATGTAAACTCGGTATGGCGATAAATAATATCCTATAGATTATATATAATATATTATACATGGATATAATAATATATGATAATATATATATATTAATATAATTAAATATATTAATATATATCAAATGGTTAAAGTCAAAAAATAGGAACTCTGAATTTGAAGCATTTACTACGAAAAGTTAGAAGTTAAGTTCTCAACAAAAACATGTTTTTATTGAAATTTGATACTTTTCTTTACCTATTTTAGAGAAAAAAAACTTTGATAAAAGAGAATAATTTAAATTATTTCTGTAAATAGTTGTTCACTGACTTATTATCATATATATTATATATATAATAATATATATAATTATATATATATATTATATATATATATATATATTATATAAATATATATATAAATATATTGTATATATTATATATATATAAAATATTCCTAAATATACATATTTTTCCTAGTTTTAAAATATAATGCAATTATTAAAATTACAATTTATATACCTAAGATATATTAGGTATAGTCAGAGTATGTTGCTAAATTCTGCCAATGCATGTAAAACTAAAACATATTCCGGCTCTAGCACCCTACAAAGTAATAACAAACAAATTATTATTATTATGGAATCAGCGAGAAATTTTAAGGAGGGTTTTTTTATTTTCTTTATTTATTTTTATTTTTGCATTTATTTTTCGTTGGGAGAGATTAAGTAAAAAAAAATTATATTTCGCAAAATTATTATTTTTCTCGAAACAAAGCGGAAGAAAACGACGGGGGACAGAGGGAGGGACGAAAGTCCCCCTCCCCCCCCCCCGGTACGTCCAGGCCGGAAAGTCGTCCAAAACGAGGCCGAGAGACCCCGACTACCTGCCATCTTTAATCGGTTTACCCCTATGGTATTTCCTTTAGCTAAAGTTAAATACCAAAAGTGTAACAAATAAGGGAAGCGTAAAAGTTTATTTCTTATTTTTAAAATGTGCATGCATTCTTAAAATAACCTGGCAATTAATCTCTCGGACATAAAATACCGCTAATAACCTAGGTCTACACCAAATGTTTCGTTGACTCAATAATTTTGGAGATCTCTTTATTTTTGACCTTTTAAGTTACTTCATTAACAATAGTAAATAAAAAAAAAAAAGTAACATTTGACCGATGACAGTTTTGCGTTAATATGTAGCCAAAAAATTCGCAATAGCTTGCGAAAACCTGTGAATGTGTGAATCTTTTGTCAATTTTTGCTAACGAAAACTCTCTCACTTGAAGAAGTGAATTTTCCTTTATCTTGAATATTTTACATTTTTCTTTTTACACTTTCACAATTTTTTCTTCCACTGCACTTGCGAAAAGGTTATTAAACTTGTAAAAAAAATGACTATAAAAATATCCCATTGTGCTTGAAAACTATTCTTTTCTGTTATGGCCCCTACTTTCTCATAATTATTTGCTTCTTTAACAAACTTTAGGTCGTAAGTCAATTTTAACTGGAATATAAAAAGGACTTTAGCAGCGCTTAGTTTATGCTGGGTAGCTTTCAGTGTGAAAGCAGGAAAAAATATTAAATTATATCAATAAATTATTAGAAGGGGATAAGATTTTTATTTTTTTCCTTCTCAAATTGATTCGTTTATATTTTACCAAAAGATAAAATTAGTAATTCATGTTCGTTGTGCGACGCACGTTCTAGACTTTTACCATATTATATCTTATACTAATTTAATTTTATGTACCCTATATATATTTATTATATTAAGATATATTATAGTATATATAACTATATCTATATAATAATGATATAAATATATACATATATTCTTAATTCTAAGTTAGTCTGTGTCTGACGGATCATAACACAAAAACTAATTTCCTAACCCTAGTACTGTAATGGCCATCAAGGTGGCCCTCAAACAGCTATGTGGGATTAAATCCTGTATAAGCCTCACAACTGCCCGTTGGAGCACGTATAATACCTAATGGATTATTTGTTATTATTGTTCCAAACTTGTTTATGCAAAGTCATGAGATCCGTAATCTGGATTATTCGCGGAAGCCCCACAGTATAGCCCTTAGAACTTAATGGATTTGTGTGTAAGCATCATAGACCCACAAGTACATTAGCCCATAATACTAAGATTAACGGTGGGACAACAGTTGATTGTGGGCAGATAAATCAAAAATGATATTATAGTTATTGCAAGTTATAAATACTTCTATATATACAGGAATTTTTCTATATTCATATTATAACTAATATACTTAATTGTACTTCAGATAGTACGTTATAATATATATATACTACCTAATCGATCCTTATAAAATCTATATATCATAAACATTCAAGTTACATGGCGTCTGAAATAATTAACTACTCCCTTAGATCTATATTTATGCTATATGAAAGAATATTTTATTATAGTATAATAAAATATTTTTCATTAGAAATTTAATGGGGTTGGGGGAAGGATCCCCCCCTGCTTGCTTACGCCCATAAATATAAATAGGTACTAAATGATGATTGAAAATGTTAAGCTCATTCTCTCCTAAATTTATAATGTTCATCAAATATTTTATTACAATTTATTCTTACAAGTTTGTAGTTTGTGCAATGTAAATACCTTAGACTTAAGAATGTTTAACAAAATTTATTATTTTTATACATCATTGAAATACGAGTAAATGCAAAGTTTAGGACCAAAAGATATAAAGTTCTTCTTATAATTAATAATGCCTAGATATACATATATGCACCTACATAATATATTTTATATGATATATATATATATAGCTAAAATAAAGGTAAATATTATCCCACTGTTTTTAAAGGTAACTAGCTCTTCGCAAAACTTCCAAAAAGCTTGAAAATTAAAAACTGTCTGGGTATCAAATATTTTACTATTATAGCAGAATTTAAATTTTTGACCAATTTAAGGTATGAAACACTAATATGGAATACATCATATAAATTCATATTTAAAATCGATTAAATAAATCTTTTAAAGTTTGCACATCACTAGCGAACTGACCTTATCAGAATGCTTTTAAAATACAATATGGAACCTTCCTTTTTTTACTAGTTTAATGAAGAGTTTATTTTACAGTTGATCTTGCAGTTCTTTTTCCCCTTTAGTAGTTTTACAGCTTAACTTAATTCAGCTTATACAGTTAATTTACAGTTTTTTTACAGTTCATCTTGTAAATCCTTTCCATTTTAGAGTTTTACAGTTCAACTTAATACAGTTCATATTATTAATTTACAGTTAGTTTTACAGATTATCTTTAAGACCGTTTCCCCTTTTAGAGTTTTACGGTTCAAGTTAATTTAGTTAATTTAAAATTTAATTTACAGTTGATCTTACAGTTCCTCTTTCCTCTTCCAGTTTTACAGTTGAAGTTAATTCTATTCATTAGTTAATTTATAATTTATTTTGCAATTAATTATACAGCTCCTGCTTACTTTCACGGTTTTACATTTCAACTTAATAAGTTATTACAGCTAATTTACAGTTTATTTAAAATTCAATTGCTAAACCTCAATCTCTTTCGCTCTTTAACTTGGATAAAGTGTATGGGAAAATAGCTAGCGATGAAGCCTAATAATATCAGTTAATAATATTCAGAATTTAATCTTAAGGTACTGTAACTAAAAAACCCAAAAGGAGGCGCTCAAACAGGCGTTATGGAGGAGCCTTTAATGGAAATTTGCAATATCGTGTTTATGTGAAATAAAACAGCAAGGAATAATATTTTATAGATTTTTTATTTATTTTCATTAGTTGTAAAAAGTTATAATATAATATAATATAATAATTTACAAAACAAAATGTTCTTTGCTGTTTTGTAATGCACTTTTATAAATATTACCCTAAATACTTTTCTTATGTATTATTAAAAGGTATTTAAATGAATGTAATACAGTAGGTACCGCAATACCCCTCTAGTGTCCTAAATTGATTAACTACATTAATACGGATCTTTATATTACAGTACTGGTATATATATAATATATATATATTATTATATATATATATATACTTAGTATATAATATATAATATATTATTATATATAATATAAATATATATATATATAAACTTATATAATAATATTACTAGCATATATACATATGATTGATCAAAAAAAGAAACCTGATTGGGTAGAAAATATTAAAATGTGGTTTCTAAATTTTTGAGAGCCGGATCTCAATACAAAGCATTGTCAGAAAAGAGAAAAACATTGAGATATGCTGTTAGGAAGGTGTTGATTGTATTTTCTATGTCATGTGTAAGAGAAGTATGTGTATGTAAGTAATACTTTCTTTAAAACACTAAGAGTATTCCATTAAGATATAAACTAGAGTTCTGGTTGTAGGAATACGGCGTGTTTTCATTATTTGTATGTATTATGTTGTAATTTTATGTGTTTGGTGAAAAGGAAGGGGTGATCGTTTTGAACAGTATGTGTTGGATGTTAATTATTCAAGTGTAAGGGTGAGTTAGGAATTTGATAATTTAATTAAAAGTTGTTTCTATGGAAAATAAGGCGTAGGTGGGGACTTGGATGGAGAGAAAGCTGATACGGAAGGAACGAAAGGAAGTGAGGTATAAAATTTAAGAGCTTGAGATGTTGAATGGTTGAACAGGTAATAAGCAAAAAAATATAAAAGGTATTAAGAAGTAGACTCGAGTGCTAAATCAAAATTGTAGAATTTGTGCACTGATGGAAACATAAGTTGAAACTGCAATAATTATTCATGGAAGAAATAATGAGAATGCCTAATTGTTAGCAGTGGGCCTACAAAAGAAGATATGTGGGTCATTATCGAATAGTAAGACTGGCCTAAAGTAATGGAAGTTAATATAGAATTGCTAACATGTTGATGGTATATTGGAACAATGTAAGAATAGGGAGTGCAAGCTAGTGTTATAATAAAGTAAAAAAAGAGGCGTAGGGTTGAATGTACTTAAAGCAAATGATGAAGTTTCAAAGAAAAGATGTTTGGAAAAGTAATAAGGACGGAAAATTGAAGGCTTAAAAAGAATGTCATACTTAAGAAGAAAAAAAAGAAGGTAAATGACATACAATTTAGGAAGGAGAGATATATGGGGAATACATTATACAATGGAATATAAGAAGCACTCTTTTGTTAAGAATGCGGAATAGGTGCTAAGAAACTTAGTTAAATGAATGTGGGAATAGGTCTTCAAACCTTACTTAAATTAGGTAGTATAGGTGTTTATGTTAACTGATGAAATGGAAGATTGTGCAGATCCTGGAGTGTGGAAAGACACACATTTATTTAACATTCTCCTCACACCAAAAAGAACATTCTGATCCATATTTGATTTTAAGACAGGTGATTAATGACAATGTGTGTGGGGTTTAGATGGTAATTTGCAAAGAAGGTAATAGAATAGGTTTATTGGGTGGGATTGAGGTTGAAATTAGCAAAGAAGGACGGAAAAATGATGGGTAGTAATTTAGCAAGTTTCAATTCAATGAATATGTTAATTATTAATCTGCAGGTATAGATGATATATACTCTGGTGAAAAATGATCAAGAACGGAGGCGAGGATGATTGAGTGGATTTGATCTTGAAGGGTGTGTGTAATAAAGCGTTTTTGAAGTAACATATAGTATAATACAATTTAACACTTTAAACGAGAGATCGAAACTCTCTATGTAATATTCAGGTTAATAGAAATTGTAGGGAGAATAAAGGGAACTGTTAGAGAAATATAGTAGTATATATAGTACTATGAGTGTTGTAAAGGGTAAACTAAAATATATGCTGGTGTTTTGGTCGAAAGGACTTTTTAAAGCAGAAAATGAAATGAAAAAAAAATATATTTTAAACAAAATAGAAGTTATAGGCTGGTTGTGCATTGTCGATCATCTTAGTTTTGTAAGTTAAACCTTACAAATGATAGAAGAAGAAAATAAGTTAAAAGAAAACGAAGAGTGAAAATCAAATAGTGTTTTATATGGATTTGTTAACATGGGTATTGATAGGGTTAATAGGGAAGTTCATATGGCAGGTGTTAGTAATATATGTGTTGGTGATAGGCTTATTCTGAATGGAATCAAAAGTAATGTATGACGATAGTTGAGGGTGCGCATCTTAGAAGAATAAATGGTAAGTCAAAAGTTGAATTGTGTTATATTATTAAATTAGCGGGCAGCTGAGTGAAGGCAGGGTTGTTTGTCTCCTTGGTTATTCACTCTGTATTTGGATGGGGTTATTAAAAAAACTTGAAGGTAGGCCGTGACAGAAATTGGTGTTAGAATGATGGAGGATTGAAGAGAGAAGGGTGCCCTACCCTATTATATGCGGATATGATTTGGGTTTTGTGTGACGAATCTGAAGAGTGTTTTGGAGGAGGATTGGTTAGAGAGCATTTGGCAGCCTTGCGCCAAAGGTGTGTAAAAGGAACTGGGGGTTTGAAAAAGTAAACGTCTCAAGATAAGAAAGTAAGGTTATGCTTTGTGTGCAGTATTGAGGGACAGTTTCAGTGTGAAGTATGTTTAGGCCGGTGAGGGCAGCTGGAACAAGTGTCTGCGTTTTTAAAATTTAGGATATATGTTGTGATGAGAAAGGGGAATACGGTATGATGCAGACCGTCCTTTAGTAGGAAAGTTCGGTGATGGCATAGGGAAGTGGCTTGTGTTCAATTAAACCTTAAAATCGTTGGGTGAATATGTCCCAATGTAAAGGGATCTAAGTCTTTTTAGTCGTCATAGTGTCTTACTGACGCGGCATGTCTGTACCTGTGTTTGTTCTATTTTAGTATGTACGCCTCATGGTCTGAATAAAGAAGGTTATGAATTTAAAGTTCAATGTGTCTCAGTTCATGGACATCTTAATTGCTTAGGTGTTCGGGCAATGCTAGCGTGTTGAGAAGAATTGATAAAATGACAGGACCAGATAAACATCATTTAGAGAGTTTGGTTTGTGTTATTTTTTCTGTGGTTGATATAGTAAAGCTGTTGGCTTGTAAACATTGGAGTTCGAGGAATTTTAAATGAATAGGGATGTTGAGGACTTGCGTTTGGTCATGTGGAGAAGGATGCAATGATTATAGTCGGTTTTTAAGCGGATGGTTATTTAGTGGCGAGTGTTGTATTTTAAAAACCCACCGACCGGCATGGGATGACGAAGAAAAGTGGGATTGAGTCAGTAAACGAATAGTCTGTAGAGAGAAGGAAAATGTCGGATTTTTGGCTTAGAGGTCTGATTGATTAAGGTGCATAATAGATAGATATGGTGGTGGTTTGTGAGGGTGTATGCTCTTTTGTGGCCACCTGGTCAAGGATGAAACCCTTACAACTGACGATTTACCATAGTGAGGGACTGTCGCGGTCCCTGTGAAGCTAAGGGTGGATTTTCTGACTTGCGACGAAATGTCGCTTTATAATTTAATTGGAAAAAATATCGGGGGCGGTAAGCTTGGGCTTTCTTTTCGACTTTTGTCATATTCTTCTTACTGCTTTTCTTTTTCTTGTACTGCTTGTTTACGCACCTTACACCTAAGTCTATGTCGGGGGAGATTAAGTAATAAAAGCGTGGGATGAAGTAAATGGGGGTGGAACTTTGCTACATTTAATCTTCTATATATTCTATTTTACTATATTATTTATATAACATCATTTCTATTCCATCCATATATTGTATCTTCTTATCTATTATTATTATTTTACATTCATATTCTATTTCAGAAAATAATTAACCCAAACGTAACAAAGCTTATTTATCTTCTATTTAATTTTCTCCATTTATAATATATCTCTGAATATCATACAACTCCAATATATCTATAAATAAATTCACCACCGATTATATACTACTTATATACTGGCACAGGAATATAGATACAGCCTCAACTCTCGTATATACTTGATAAAACCCACACCAATCAACTCCCCATACCTTATTACATAATATACTACATAAGCATAACTAATTATATAATTATTATATATAAATATAAATATAATAATAATATATATATAATATCATATATATATAAATATATAAATATACTATTTATAATAATCAATCATTTGTGAAATGATAATAATATATATGTCTTAACCTATTAGAGCTACATCTAATATAAAACTTTAGTATTAATGATATATTATAATATTTCTACTAATTTTAATAATATATTAAGTATACAGTCTTTAATTATATTAAACATAATTTTGTATTTTATAGAACTGATAGTATATAAATA
>JABUQX010043022.1:35000-42500 GCA_015478945.1 Trachelipus rathkii
AAGCGGCAGATACAGACGTAGCAGGCGAAGTAGGAGATGAAGACACATAATCGGGTTTCAAACGTTGGATGGGTACCATGTCCGACCTGCCATTTGGAAGCTGGAATTTGAAGCAGCTGTCAAACCTCTCAAGAACTAAAAAGTGAACATAATTGAGACTTACGGACCTGAAAGCGGGTACATATCTTCAAAGCTTCAGGAATGTAAGAGGCGTCCTGAGAAGTATGCAAGGATGGAGGTGTGTGAAAATCAAATTCTTTCAAGAGTGAAATAAATTTCATCATGAAATTGACAAGGTCATGTTTGTTCTCAGGGGCGGAAAAAAAGAGTTCTGCAGGACATAAAGGAAAATTTCCAGTAATATAGCCTGAAAAGTTGAACACCCAATATCGCTGTTGATACAGAGCAGATTGAGAAGAACCACTGGAAGAGAAAACAACCAATTATCGTCCTTCCTGTCAATCAAGCAGTTTTAAGAGTCCTTCGAAAGCGTTCCACAAGCCTGTTAGATTTAGGGTGGTAGACAGAGGTTCGAAGCAGGTGAAAACCAATTAAGTACGAAAGTTGAGTGAAGAACTCGCTCTCAGGCTGCATACCTCTGTCTTGTCACAATGCACAGTGAAACTCCTCTTTAAATCCACTGCAGAAATGTGTCTGAAACGAATTTTACGATTTTGCAAAATATGGGAAATGATTCATTCTATTTCACATTTTCGGCCCAAGCAAGTGAGAAAATAACAGTAGATGGTCAAGAACTGCGAGGTGGAGCATGTGGAAAAGGACCGACAAAATCTATGTGAGCCGTTTCAAAGTGCTGCGAAAGTATTTCTAACGGTTTTACAGTATCTTTTGTATGTAAGTGTAGTTTTGAAGTTTAACACTGGTGGCAATCACGAACCTATGAGCCAGTGTCCCGATTCAAATTAGGCAAGAAATAATGTGCCTTTATAAGAGGAAGGGATACGTTCACGCAAGGATTGGACTTGCCATGAAGATCGTCGTAGAGCTACCTACTGATGGGAGATGGGACAAACGAACAAGAGTGAGGTGCTGAAATATCACACCAAATTGGAAGGTTGTCGGAAAGAGAGGAAGACTGAGGTCTGCCAGGGTAAATAGCTTTCTCTGGATCAGTCTCCTGAAAGCGGGCGATAGTGGGGAGGTCGACTAGATCCAAAGAAACATCTGAGACAGACCTAGGCAAAGCATCGACAGCAACGTTATCCGATTCCTTCCCATAAGCCATAGAAGAAATATACTCTGTAAGGAAAGACAGATGACGCCGATGACTGTCACTTTGAGCTGGAATCTGGTTTTAGAAGGCAGCCAAGATGGGTTTATCGTCAGTGTGGAGAACTTTTTATATATATAAAAATGAATATTTCAAATAAAAAATACCTTTATTTTGTAAATTTGTTTCTAATTAATGTGAAGACAGATAAAAAGATTGCTCAAATGAGGGGTAGGTTGCTGGTTCTTAGACTCTAATATCCTCTGGAATTTGGTTTAATTCTGGATAAATGAATGCGCATATTTAACATGACAGCCATCCTGATGGGACATTTAGTTTTAGCTCTAGCATTCTTAGGAAAGTTAGATTAAACAGAATATACTGTTGTAAACTGTAACAGAATTTGTATTATCAGTTTTGATAAATCCGGATATTCGACAAATTGCTATTGAAATTTCATCAAACTTAGTATTTGAAACGATTCCAATAAAATGTTCATAATTCACTGCCTATAAATCCTGTTGGCTTTTTCATAACTTTGAATGAATTTTGTACTCAAATTACCTTTGTTCTTCAAATTTGGAAAATACTATACTCAGTGACTGTGTAGAGCTGTAGGGACGATTTTTTATATCACTGAGGATTTTAATCTCTAAATCTATTTCGGATTCTTGAAGAAAGTCACAAAGGATCGAAAAACAGTCGAAAGTCTTTATTTATAGTGTAGATCCAGCGTTACGATCTAATGGTAAAGGTACCATTTCATCATCAGTTTGAAAAAATATTCATTTTTTTCCTTCGCATGGATAGACATGATTCATTTAAAATTGGAAAAGACATCTGCTGTAAATATACAATTCTTGATAGCCATGTCGTATTTGTTAATCTGTTAAGTAATCGAAATTTATGATCATTAAATAAATCAATGATTCTATCCTCAATTCAAACATCTATATAAGAATCGTAATAGCAAAATAAATTCAAAAGGTAAAATGTAGAATTAAAAAGACTACCATTGTCATCGCATAAAGTCTTAAAGATTCGTGACTACAATGACCGAGATTTATTAAAATAATTAATTTGCATTGCTTGGAGTAAAACTATCTTTAGTAGTTAAAATTCAATTTGTCATTATTGCATATCTATGAAGATTTCAATGTTGTAGTTTGTTGCAAAATTATTCGTTTTCGTCAAAGAATCAGCAACTTTCTTATAATTGTTTTTAACTCATCGCTGCATGATGATGTAATACACATTCGTTCAAAATTTCGTACTTACTTCGCTCGGCTTATTTTCACGAAAATGGTGTAGAACATTTTTATATATATAAAAAATAATTTTTTAATTAATTATTATTAAAAGACATTCTTAGATGGACTTCAGAATATTTCCAAGGAAACCACTTTGGAATCACTATGCTATTAATATACGATGTTGACAAACAAATTTAATTAATAATAATAATAATAATAATAATAATAATAATAATAATAATAATAATAATAATAATAATAATAATAATAATAATAATAATAATAATAATAATAATAATAATAATAATAATAACAGGAAAACAAAAGTTTTAATAATAAAAATAATTGTGGTATTAATTTAAATTATTTTTTATTTCCGTGTGATTTTCTTTCCTTATTAGAATTAAAGTAAATTTCTTTTGATGTTTGAAGAAGGGTTTGAAGAGAGAGAGAGAGAGAGAGAGAGAGAGAGAGAGAGAGAGAGAGAGAAGAGAGAGAGAGAGGAGAGAGAGAGAGAGAGAGAGAGAGAGAGAGAGAGAGACTTCATTACAAAGGTGTCTTAAAGTGTCACTTGTAAAACCAGCTTCAAATAGAAAAAATTGAAATAACCTTATACAAAATTCAGAAATTATTTAATGTATGTATGTATGTATGTATGTATGTATGTATGTATGTATGTATGTATGTATGTGTGTATGTATGTATGTATGTATGTATGTATGTATGTATGTATGTATGTATGTATGTATGTATGTATGTATGTATGTATGTATGTATGTATGTATGTATGTATGTATGTATGTATGTATGTATGTATGTATGTATGTATAGTATTATGGTATGTATGTAGTATGAATTTTGTTTTTAGGCCTTAGTATTATGTATGTATGTATGTATGTATGTATGTATGTATGTATGTATGTATGTATGTATGTATGTATGCCCTTTCGAATAGTAAAATATCGAAACGAAGACTACTGAAACGACAGCTTGGCGTGATTTTGTTCCATATTGGAACAATGCTACAAAAACGCACTCTATACATTGACACCTAACAAAATCATCCGAAATTTCGAGGTAGAAAATATCTCTGACCTAAATACTACTATGTTTATTAGATACAATTACTTCTTTTGTACGTTAATTAATAGTCAAGCCAGTGGTAAACGCATCACCTGTTTTTGCCCTATAAGCAAACCCATTCGCTCGATTTTGCTATTTTTTTAAGTGAAAATTATTATATTTCCTATTCTTTAGACATTAGGGGTAGCACCATCAATCTGTCATTTTACCACGCTGTTCCCTAATCTGAATATCCAAATTCGCATCATAGATTCATAACAATACCGACAACCATTTATTTCCACTTGGTCCCAATCGAAATCCCCTATTTTAGAGAGAGACACATTCCCTTTGTCGTTTCTGCACTACTCTCTGTGATATTTATTTTCGTTATGCACTACCTGTCAAAGGTCAACATGATCTAATAATTTTTCACGTTATATCCAACAAGTCAAAGGTCGATATGCTCAGATTGTTTTTATGCTATGCCCTGAACAATTACTTACACTTAACTCGGTGTATTCAGTTGAAATGGTACCGTTGTACTTATTTTTTCTGATTACTGGCGTTGTGCACGAAAATCTCAAACAAGATCCGGCACGCTCCATTATTTTTTCAATAGCTGGTGTTGTCGATGCACCACACCCATCCAATCCCTTCCCTTTCTGTTAAAATCTCACATTAATTATATATTACAAAGGTTTTGCAAATACCTCTCTTCGCGTCTTTCTTTCTCTCCTTTTTTGTATTTCTTTATTCCCATCACTTTATGCTATGCCTCTTCTTTCACTATTTCCTCACGCTACTGCCAACACACCTTCACACACTCTATATATATATATATATATATATATATATATATATATATATATATATATATATAGTATATATATATTATATATATATATATATATATATATATATATATATATATATATATATATATATATATATATATATAAAATTTATTATTAAACGATATTCTTGTTTTCTTCCCCCCAACCATTATCTTCGAAAATATTATTTTAACAATTCCATGTACTGCGGGAAGGGGCGCAAACAAACCGCGTCCGAATGGGGGGAAGATCATTTATCTTTTCCTGTTCCCTGAACGGATTGTTTTTCCCGAGAAGATACTATTTTATCGTTTAAGGTGACCTACCTTCCGATATTCAATAACACCATATATATTAAATTGTATAAAAATTATTGGCTGCCAATATACAAGCCTTGAGGATGTTGATTGACTGAGATTGTGTGCATATTCTAGACTCTGCGCGGATCACTATGCATCGCATATTAATTCGAGTATACATTACTCATATTGAAAACGAGAATCGATGTCAGTTTTAAAGCAGATAATCTGCAAATGTCCTAGACATGAATGTTGTGAGGAAGTTTAGGTATAACAAAAATAAATATTAAAACATTTATTTTTTATTAAATAAATGCAGGAATCATCTTTTTCACCAGTCTAAAATTTATTATTCGTATACTTGAGGGTACGCGGCATTTGGAGGGTAAGTCAAAAGAAGCGGGGAAAATAATGGAAGGAAAATTGTTCTAAAAAATACCCACCAGATTAATAAATGAAAGATGATAATATAGCTTGAGTTTGAGGTTAAACAAGTAATAGAGAAGGTATAAGATTGTGTAGAAAGACGGGTCGGGTCGCAGAAGCTCTTCCCAAAGAACGGATATTGAACTTGAGAATTTAAAAAGCTTTGTCCATTGTCATAGAAAGAGTATAAGGAGACTATTACAACAGTTCGGCGACTAAATACAGATTATATAGAGAGAGTGTGAGTAGAAGGCTTGATGGGAAGAAAAGTTCTAAAATCTAAAAAGAGAGAGAGAGAGAGAGAGAGAGAGAGAGAGAGAGAGAGAGAGAGAGAGAGAGAGAGAGAGAGAGAGAGAGAGAGAGAGAGAGAGAGAGAGAGAGATCCTAGTGTTTGGAGTGCTCGTCATACACTGATCAAGGTGTGAAAGCGATCAAATCATTCTCTAACATTAATAATCTAGAACAATTGATTAGAGAACCTACATCAATTTTGGATCGTTCTATTCAACCTGGACCAGGACCCGGACCCGGAACCGGAACCACGCAATCAGCAAATTTTTGGAGATTGGAATCGGAACCGGAGTCAGTTCTGAAATATGTTGTAGTAGTAATCGGAATTGGTAAACTTTGAAGTTTGATCGATTGCGATTCGTAAAATTATTACCGCGTTAGAAAGCCGTAGACAAATAAGGAGCACAAAAATAATTTTATGTAGGTACTGCCTCCCGGAATTAATAAGTAATTTCTCCTGGAATTAATAAGTAATTTCTCCTGGAATTAATAAGTACTGCTTCCTGGAAATATCTTTAATAATTTTTATTTTTTTCTAAGATTTCCAATAATAATGAAACACTTCATATAGTTTTTAAATTGTAATTTTCGTAAACTTTTAATATTTAATTTCGTTATTAAACTATAATATTACTTCAATGCCACTCTAATTACTAATTTTTACTGCTGCAATGTAAATCAGATATGAATTAAACAAAAAAAAAAAAAAAATAGAAACATTCATTTAATATTTGTAATTTCTGAATTAAATATGAAACTTTATTTATCCCCTAGCAAATTTTTTTTCACTGAATGGTGGAGATCCTAGAAGGCGAAAAACATCATTCGGAAATAAAATAAAAAAATATTGTTTTACCTTGTTTGGTTTTTGCCTTTTTTAAATATATATATAATATATATATATATATATATATAATATATATATATAATATATAAATATTAATATATTAATATTAGTATTATATTAGTTTATATATAAATATATATATATATATATATATATATATATATATATATCCCTGTATGGCGGGCATCTCTATGGTTGGGTGTAAGAATACAGATACTGTATGTTCTGCGTGTAGTAAGAGGAGGCTAAGAGGACAGAGGGAGAGGGTAGCGCTCTCGAAGCGATGGGATTACCTCCCGGTGGTCAATGATTTGCTCCTCTTGAGCCCATATCCACACTCTTCTAACACTGGAGTAAACTCTCTGAATCACAATCACACCATAAAACACTGATACTGCTATTACAGACAACACCTCTCTCATATATCCCTGTGTATGGGGAGAAAGAATTCCCACAGTGTATGTTCTGCGTATTGTAGAAGGCGGCTAAAGGGACAGTGGTAGTTGGGTTGGCGACTCACGACCACTTATCCCATGCTAGGAATGCGTATGTAAGCCTAGGATAATGTTGGAGAGAAAGCATTATAATTAAGAGATATAAAGTTGTGGTTAGATTTACTAATACTGGCGAAGATGTCGTATTTATGTGGAGATGAACTTAATTATGAGAAAATGCTAAATAAACAAGAAGGAATAAATCGGAAACAACAAAACAGTCGCCAACACGAAAGACCACTGAATAAAGTAAAAGAATTCAAATTTAACTTTTTTTACAACACTGGAAGTTGTAGAAAAGATAGAACGTTCATCACAGGTCGGGGTAAAAGGGTAAATGAAACCATAAATAAATTGAAGAAATAAAATTGAATACTGCTTTATTTGTTATTGCACTACCGTAAACATGAGCTTATAAAACTATTTTCAGAGTTTGAAAATTATTAAATCTGATTTACGACCCTTAAATTTTTTAAAAGAAAGCTTTTCATTTTAGAAATAAAATGGAATGAAATTATAGTATCATTACTGAACAAGGTCTTTGTATAAGAATATTTTTGTTCTTTGCTAATATTTGAAAGATCAGTCACAAAAAAAAAAAATGGTATCGTTATAAATCCAAATTACTTTAATATTTTATTGTATTTTCTCATGAATGAAGAGTAACTGTATAATGAAATGCAATTGAAATTAGATGAAGCAAGAAGCATCGAAGTCGGAATCAGAATGGCGTGAATATTAATATATGGAATCGGAACCGG
>JABUQX010043022.1:50000-65873 GCA_015478945.1 Trachelipus rathkii
CAGGTGGAGAAGATCAATTAATGAAGAGCTAGGGGGAATAAAGTAGGAGATTAAGACCGAAATTCCTGAGGAAACGACCACTATTAAACAGGCAAAAAGAAGAAGAAGTCCGACTCATCAACATACAGCCGATAATTGAGCTAGGCTTTGAAAGAAAGCTAGATTATAGAGTAAGATGCAAGAGCAGGAGGAACCCAAAGGCAGGGGAAACTTGGGAGAGCTATGTGAACGCGTGCCAATACAGGCGACGTCAAATCTTTGGGATATGTCAGCCCCGACTGACGCAAATCTCCCCATAGTCCTTAAGAGGAGAAAACCATAAATCTGGGTTAAATGGAAAGTATATCGCCAGTAGACACCGCGTCGAAAGCGTACTGGCGATCGGAAAGAAGAGTATGGATTCCAGATGGTCTTAAGAAGTGAGAGTTGTTAGGAAGGGTTTCAAAGATCTTAGATAGAATACAAGTGAGCGCTATAGGGCGATAGTCGGAAGGATCAGAGCGGCTTCCTTTTTTCGGAATAGGTTGGACATGTGAGTGCTTCCAACACTGAGGGAAGTGCTAGTATCTGAGACATAGAGAAATAGTGATGAGGGGCGGGGTCAGCCACTTAAGCACATTCTCAAAACTCGGGGAGGATGGGTCCATCCAGGTACCGCAGCTCTCCGTGAATGACGCTCTCACTCACACTCTCACGCAAGCCCCATCGGTTGAACGCTCGTCAATCATAATGATAAAGTACAGGCAAGAGATCATAGTGACAATTCTGATGACGGAGGGAGAGAGGTAGTAAGAAAAATGCCAGAATCCCCAGGGGTTGAGTTGAATGGAGATATAGTAGGCCAAGAGATATTGGCTTTTCAGTTGAAAGAGTTTAGCAACAGAGCCATCAGATCGAATAAGAGGAGGAAAGGCAGATTTACGAACCCCTCGCACTGAGATACTTTCATCTTGATCATATAAGGTTTGGTAAGTCAGCATATTATTTGTGCAAGTGTTTCAGGATCCATCAGATCCATTATAATCTTTGTGATTAAGACGTTACTATCAACAGAGTGGCGAAAACCTTTATGTTACGTATGGCATCAGATGGGGGCCTGGCCGAGAATTCATTCAAGTTAAATAAAGTAAGTTATTGACGTCATAATATATATATATATATATATATATATATATTTAGAATATAGAATTATATATATATATATATATATATATTAGTTAATATATTATATATATATATTATATACTATATATATATATATATACTTCTTATTAAGGCAACGGAATTTGGGGGGGTAAGGACAAGATAATTTTTCATAAATTTTTTCACAAAATTCTTAAAGATTGCAAGAAATAATAATAATAATAATATAATATAATAGTAATAAAAATAATATAAATATTAATAATAATAATGATAATATTAAAATAATAATAATAATAATAATGAATATATCCTACAATATTAGATAATAATATTAAGCCTATCAGAATTAAATAATTTAGGCTTTGACCTAGCAGATCTTTTGCCGCTTGCCTAGTTTTGTTGCTCTCTCCAAACAATAGGAATACCAAACTTTAGCTTGGCAAACAAATATGTATAGTTTTTATAAATTACAACGCTTATTAGCCTACTTATATTTTTTATTTTGCACTAGTCACAAAAGAAGCAAGTTTACAAGTAACGAACGAAAAGAAGTTAATGTTAATGAACGGGCAACAGTCACTATCTTTCTTTTCTTCAGCGAACCCAATAAGAAATGAGAATGAAGCATAAGAAAAACTTGTTAAACATTACTAAACGTGATAATAACCGTGTAAGAATAAAACACATTTTGAGCCCTTGAGAGGAGCGTTTAAGAATTTTGGAAAAAAAAGACGCTTTTCTGTTAGTCGCGAAATTTACAATCTAATAAGAAAAGATATTCTTATACAAGTAAATTAAGGTACGGTTTACGGGAAGTTGGAGCGAAGAAATTTTAACTCGTTACGTTAATGTCACAAACACTTTCGTTAATAGTCCGTTACTTCTTTTTCGAAATTAACTGAAAGCGTTAATAGTTAACGAAACAAATTAATAAGTTAAATTTAACGGGATATAAACGCTTTAACGAGTTATGCCCACTATATAATACAAATAATATAATGTGATCTGTATAGCAGGGAGATATATCATCTATAAGTATACTATATATATATATAGTATTAATATATATAATATATATTATAATTAAGTAATATATACTATATATATAGTATATATTAGTGATTATAATATATATATAATGAATAATTAAAAATAACATGTTTAAAGTTTTATATTATAATATATATATATATATATACTTCCAATTTATTATCTTATAAAAAGTAGAGGAAGAAAAAATAATTCCTTTGTCACTTGATTTTTTCCCGCGTAAAAAATCATTACGTTTTCCTTTTTCCATTTATTCTAAAAGTTAAGTGACGTATTATAATTGTTTTTTCGTATTTTTTTCTTCTTCCAATTTTTCAAACTCATTTAGTAAGCCGTTAAAAATAAAATAAAGAAATGGGACGACAAAATATTCGCAGTTCCAGCATTATTAGTATAGTATAGCCGAGTCGGCCTCATTTTTATTTGCTAGCACAAATCTTGTGTTAAAAAAGGAAACGCACATACAACCCATATCCTTAAATCTTAATAAGATTGAAAGTGGATTGAAAATGAAAGATTGTGGTTATAGGAAAGCGTAAGAGTCCCGTAACATAGAGATAGGTATGCAATGCCTTTATGATGAAATGATTCTCTGGTAAATTCAAATGATGCATGATCATTCAATTCAATTTGAAATCATGCATTGGAAATTTTTCAATTAGATATCGCCTCTCTTTTATAAGTTTTATACCACTCACATTATATATATATATATATATATATATATATATTATATATAGTATATATTATAGTATAGATATATATATATATATATATATAATATATATATATATAATATATATGATATATATATATATACATATATATAGTATATATATATATATAGATATATTATATATAGTAGTTTACTCGTAGTGAGGCGAAGATCTTACTGGTCGAAGTATGAGAGTAGTGTAGATGAGTAGATGAAGCCAGTGTAGTGAGCGTAATTTCATCACGTAGCATTGTGTGCTAATGATAATGATTGCGAATCTGAGTCTCTGGTGTAGAGAACAGTAGTTGTGATCCCACACTAGTCGATATGAAGCCGCGGTAAGCTATATATATATATATAGCAGTCTTAGAATAGTCAGGGGTAGTCGCCGTGATGTGTGTGTCGGCTCCAGGAATGAAAGGTCGCGGAGAGGTGGTGTTTAGGGCCGTGATATTGCCGAGACTTACTAGTGTAATATTACCTCAGCCATCACCAGTTGTTATATATATATTATTATATATATATATAATTAATATATATATTGGCCAGCCATCCCGAAGAGTTTCAGGAAAATAAATAACCAGTGGGAGATATAGTTGCTGATTTGCGTCCAGAGTTTTCTATGAGATGTACCGTAATTACTGAGGGACTCGTCTTATTTAATTTTTATTCCTAATTTTATTAATAGAGGTAGTAGGAGGGGGATTCGGACACACGGTCGCTTTTAACCCCCAAAGGAAACTGGAGCACGGCCGTCTTTTACCACCACGCTAAAATTTGGGCAAACCGGATTTTTTTTTGAGCCCAAATTTTTTACCTGACTTGACCTTTTTTTGGCCTTTGACCTTTTTTTGACTTGGCCTTTTTTGCCTTTGACCTTTTTTGGGCTTGACCTTGTTTTGGCAATGCACGCGATTAAATGTCTTTATGAGGGATCACACTGTTATGCTATATGTCTCATGAGAAGTGGCTTGCTTATTTATAGCGATCGAGAGTCAGAGGCCATTGAGCTTCACGGTGTGGTGGAGCTAGTGCTTCAGTGAGTGCACACGCCAGTCGCATCAGCGGTGCGGAGCACACTATCGATTGAGGAGCATCCCCTATTTTTACGCCCCTAATTTGTGTTCGGAAACCATGTCGGGGTTCAATCTTATTTGCCCACGGTACATTTTTGATCTGTACCTTTCGGGACTTAATAAGCCCCTTTTTTGAATGTCTTAACCTTGTTTTGACCATGATATTTCGGCCTTGACCTTGCCAAATACCATGGGTCATTTTTGGCCCACGTAATTTTTATGCCCACTCGTGCGCGCACCCGTCACATATTGTCTGTTCCTAACTTAGACGCATGTATGGATCTATGCATCTAACTTGGACACCTACGACACACCACACACACAGCAAATATTCCACCACACACACACCCAACAACACACATCACACACACTTACAACTTATACATACATTTCCACTTGACACTTACACTCACCCATAGATACTTGCACTACATTTACACTTATACACGACGTCACAAACGCACACGCCCAAGCCTATTGTCTTCTAATGGGTCAATTTTGACCGCACCCTAATTTTTGCCCCCCTTTAGGGCTTTAGCCCTATTTTTTTTGATGTCTTTAACCTTTTTTGTCCTTCCCCTTTGCGCCAAAGCTTGACAGATACCATGGTTCGGTCAATTTTGACCCATGCTAACTTGATGGCTTTGATGGTTCCCAATCAGCGTAAGAAGTATCTAGGGATGTTCTATTACTGTTTCAATGAGTATTCTATGAGTGCCAGGTGAGTGGCAGGTGAGTGCCAATTAGTGCCAATGAGTGCCAATGAGTGCCAGTGAGTGCCACTGAGTGCCAAGTGGAGTGCCAGCTAATAGATGCCATCAACGTTGAGTGCGCACTTTTTTCCGTAAGCCTTTTCTAGCCTCGCCCTGAGCCTAGAATTACCCCTAATATGGTTGTCTACCCTAGGTAATAAGGTCATGGGGGAACTCGATTGGTGAGTATATTTGCAATTTGTGAACCATCTGAAAAATAATGCAGTTCAGTATTTTTATAACACTTATAAGCACTTACATTAACCATGAGTAAACTTACACTCAGCAACCCACGAACACAGATAGCACTTACACTATACAACTCGCACACTAAGGTATTTTTGATGCCCGCCTACTCAGTTGATGCCCCTTCAACTTTGATGCCGTTCAACTTTTGAAACTGGCCTTCTCAGCATTCATGCCTCAACATTGATGCCTCATCTTTGATGGCTCATCTCTACCACCGCACATCATCAAAGGGACACAGAGCTCAATAGTTGGATGGTCTTTGCGCCCTAGTTTTCATAACACGCCGACCTCACCCAGACGCCGCATGATCTCTTCCGCGTGAGACCCGCACGACCCGCACCGCAGTGCAGACCTGCCATGTACGCGTCCCCGTCCGCGCGGCCCCAGCCTGGCCGCAGTGCACAGCCCGTGCAGGGCGCCCAATACTTTACCGCCACTGACGCGAATTGAAAAATATATATCATACTATAAAGTCATTGTCATTTTTATTTCCGTACAAACATTGTCAAGAATTTTTTCAAATATACTAATGAGTCACTGTCATTTTTATTGGTCATAACTTAAACATGTTTATTTCTCGCGAAGCTAACAACTGTAAACTCATCGTCACAGAACCTATTATCATTATAACCTATAACTTAGTATTACATTATTTTTCCTACTTAATATGTCTTTTACTTTAATACATTTATTTATATATAAATTTTTTACAAAGTTGGTATAGAAGAAGGAAAGGCAATTTTGTCAGACTTTTAATTTGACAGACAAGAAGTATAGAGAAAAGTTTTTATTAAGCGTTAATAAAAGTATCACTCCTTAAAGCAGTAAATCATAAATCATGCAGGTGGTTAACTAACACCTATTTTATATTGTTCTTTGTCTTTTTTGTTTTATTGTTTCTTAGCTGCTTTTTAACTTCATTCTATAATAAACTCTAAAAATCTTTATATGTTTTATAGAGTTTAGTTTGTCTATCATCATTACTATACTTTACACTTGAAGCATACCTTAAAAAAAATTAATTCATTTCGTTAAACATCAAGAAGAGGTTGTTCTACCTAGGATTAAGACCATAAAGGGATTAAGAGGCACTTTTGTGTGTTTTACCTGCTATTATCCTGCGTTTAAAAACTTTCCTGCTTACCTTGCTTTAGACATCCACTGCTTTGAGGGACTGCTTTAAACTCACATACATTACAATACCTTAATACCGCAGTAATCAGTAAGAATCAATATAGAGGTGTTACCTTAACACCTAGCGGGAATAAGTATGACTTTTGTTTTACTGCTTTTACTGCTTTAGAGCTTTTTTGCTTTACTGGCATTAACTAGTGCTTGTACTGTTTAACTCACATAACATATACATACCTTAAAGCAGTAAATCAGTATCAAACCACCTACTCCCTAGCAACAAAGAGGATTAGTATGCTTTTGGTTTTACTGTTTTACTGCTTTTAACTTTCTGCTTTCCTGCTTTAACTTTCTGCTTTACTGCTTTATACTTTACTGCTTTACATCTTTACTTTCCTGCTTTAACTGTTTTTAACTTTCTGCTGTACTGCTTTAACTCATATGTATTACTGCTTTAACTCATATATTTGTTAACATTATGTTTTTTATTTTAGTTTTATCTTTTTAGATTTTAATATTATTTTTTATTTATTTTTATTATCTATGTTTATATTATTTTTATTCATTTTTTATTATTTATTTTTTATTCATTAAATCTTTGTGTTATTTAGCTTCATCTGCTAAGTCTGCACTCCACCCACAACACACACATCATACAACAGAGACGACACCACATACATTCATCAGCCATACCTACGCAACGACAACACAGGCATCGCAATTACTGATCTGTGAGTTACACTTATAAGCGCAGCACCTTCACTAATGAAATTAATACAATGCCATTCAACATATGACACTTACATTTCTCCCATAGACACTTACATTTACACTCACAGACAGTCACACACAACACTCACACAACGAACAGATTTATTACACACACAGATTTTTACTTACACGAGCAAACACCCACACAACTACACACCAAGCACAGACTACAACAACGCAACCACTACACATATAAGTATAATTATTAAACATCTTTATGGTTTTATTTAGACACGTACATTTAGTATTACTCATTGCAACGAGTTATATGCACATAAAAATTAATTTCAAGTTTCTTAAAAACTTCTATATTGCAGCAAATAAATCAATCATGCATATCCCTTTGTGAACAAAGAATTTTATTATTAACTGTTAATATTAATATTTTTTGTTTATAAATTTTATAACTATCAAGTTTTAAAATAACTTTTTACTAAAATTTTAATGAAATTTTTTATTAAAAACATTATTGCGAACCTTAAAGCAATAAATCAGTAATCAGTAAGGTCAGGCCCCTAACACGCGCCTCTACGCGACAAACAAGCGGATGCATGTTTTGTTCTTATGACTTTACTGCTTTGCATCATCTTTAGCCATGTAAATACAGTATACAAAATGGAACAAAAAATAAGGTTCTTCTCTGCTAACATAACATTGTATTTTTAATTAAAATCTTTCTAAGTTCTCTTTATTTAAAAAAATAACAATTATTCCACTTAACATTTATATATTCGTAGTCGACTGTTAACTAAAATACTTTCCGAAGTTTTTTAAATATATTCGGATTTTTCTTTATTATTATTATTACATTATTACTCTATGTACTTGACAATGCCATCAGGAAAGAAACGACACAACAACTCGCGCACTCCCTTACAGATACGAAACTGAACTCTCTCTCTGTAAAATGTGTGGTTGAAGATACACTCACTATTAAGGCCTAAATTTAGGATAATCCGTTTTTTGATATCCGCGGCGATTTAGGGCTCTCTAATATCCAGGTCAAAATGACTATTTCAAACTGACCTTGATTTCTGTAAAAAATCGTGGTTGCAATAACTACGTTAAGGTCTAACAATTTAGGCCTAAATAGGATACGCCTTTTTTTTGTATCCCAGGGCTTTGAATTCAGCCTAAATACCACGAGCTCAAAAGGTAACATCTCAGTATACTACAAGAATCGAGAATCAATTTTTTAATTATTATGTTTATAATTATATATTTCGAACTGAAACATGCTGGATGGGTAAGATCCTTTAAAGCAGGTAAGAAGGAATTGTTTACCTTTCTTGTGATTGGAGTGGAGTAATCCTTATCCTATTGATTGCGGCCTTTCGAGTGATTGTGCACCGAGAATTATTTTATCGCCTTTTGCCTTTTAGGTATGTAAAACTATAAAAACATGTTTTTTTTTCATATCCTGAGTCTAAGTTTCGTTTATTTAAACTATATTTGTATAGTTAAGCTTCATAGAAATTTTATAATTTTATATACGTGTCATGTTAACATACATGTATCTCTTTTATTTAAGAAAGTAAATAAGGGATATAAAACTTTAGCTATTAATTGAATTTAAATAAGCCAATTACTTACAATGATTCTTATATATATATATCTATATATTATTATATATATATAATAATATATATATATTATTATATATATAGTATATATACTATAATATTAATTATATATTATATATTATAAGTATATATATTATATATAGTATATAATTTATATATTGGTAGGGCGGAGTTCTATTAGGCGGTCGTGGCGGATATAGCGTCTGAGAATGTAGTTAGCACAGCGATCGTAGGTTGGTGTCGTACTGACCCATGGAGGCACGATAGCGCATGATAGTGTCACCGGGCAGCGCTGTAGGGCAGGGCTTGCTCTGAGTATATATATAATAATTAATGGATATATATAGTACTAAGCCGTATTATAGGAGTAATATTATATAGTAGAGCTATAGGTAGTATACTTATATATAAGTATAATTTCCAGTTCTGAAATAGTCAATGAATGCTAGTTAACATTATAATAGATATCAAGGAGTATTAATAATAATATTTACAATGGTTTTATTTATAATAGTAGGTAGTATATATCTATAATAATATATATTATATATAGTAATAATACAGTTATATGATATTATCATAAATATATATCTATTTATAGGTATTACTATCTATTATATAGTATTAGTATTATAATATATAATTATATATTATATATTATTATTACAGATCAAACAGTTAGATGATATACAACGTTCACATACATTTCACATGATGGTTTGTATATTTGCGGAGCGACACTTATTTTTCCTTGTGTGCAAATATCATGTGATAAGAGAATTATCGTCTAGGAAGAATGCTATTATGGTGAACACAAATATGCTTATCATCTGTGGGATCTTCGCTTCATGCGCGAGATACGTTTCTTACCTCTCTCAATACATACTCGATATAGCACCATATTGATTATTTAAAAGATTCAGTCATCTCTCTGAAGAGTATATCATAGTATGTTTTGAGTAGTACAATAGTGCATATCAAGCCAAGCATACCACATGTTGTAAATACTCGCTCGCCATATTGTTGGTTCAATGAGAATAGATTAGAGTGAAATTTACTGCATCGCTTCATCAGTAGTTTTATGAATGTAAGTTTATATAATGAATTAGTTTAATAGGATCATCAGTTATAGAGTTTTGTTTCATTAATGACTCCACAATATACTCCTTGGTCAATAATAACTAGAAATAGAGTATCTACTAAGCTACGTAATATTGGACCAGTTATATTCTATGTATCTTCTCATATCTGGCTATATAACTACGTTCTCATTGCGAACTTCAGTACAAGTTATATAATTTTCATAAGCCGCTGTGTACCTGAATATCATATATTATATAATACGATCTCTAATCAGTGGTTTAGGCTCATAAATGTACAATGATTCTCATTTAAACGTCCTTTCATATAGTAGCTCATACCTATCCGGTGTGTAACTTCTATACTTAGAAAAATTTGCCGAGATGTAAGTTGTCTACCATCGCGTACTCTTCTCTTAGACTAATTAAATAATCGCCGGTGGAGTTCTAAAAAGCGGTGGACTTAGAGTACATCCTTGATACCATTCTTCAACATGTGATCATATCCAGAGTAGTTTCTCAGCGCTCTAGAAATTACGTTGGTAACTTAAGAGCATATTAGGTTGATTAATACACGTTAAAAATTCAAACCCATTAGGCTTTCTTTATATATAGAATGAAACACCGTAGTCAGGGTATCTTGACTCGTCATTGTATCAATATACTTCTTAGTAGGTATATTACTGTTAAGCTGGTCATGAATATACACTACTGTAATCACTTAGTGAAAATTAGATACATTCTTATTCTTACATATCCATAGAGAGCTTGTGTACCGCTTCTAACAAGCTTAATAACAGAGTATAGATTTTAAATGAGTTTGGATTCTAAACACACATATTCTCAAATATGTTTAAATGAATCATATAAAGATAATTATTCACTCATTCACTAAATAAGGCTTGATATAGAAAAACATGTTTTTACATACCTAAAAGGCAAAAAGCGATAAAATAATTCCGGCAATCACATGTCGCAGGTCATATAGTTATGATGTCGAACTTTTTTTTACTCCGTCTTGGTAAACTATTTTCCTCTTTAATTACTCGCTTTACCAACAAACGGATGGTATAGTTTGAAATTAATTTGAAATCATATATGAACTTATTGATTCTCGATCTTGTCTATACTGGAATACCTTTTGTTGATACTGGTAGTTTACGGCTCTTAAGTCATGCTGGATAATACATAACAATAGTGGCTTCTCTATAATTTACGCGCCTACTTGGACTAGACAGTTAAGTTTACTACGCATGTTTTCTACATTTTTACCAGAAAACAGCGTCAGTAACTTGAAATAATGATTTTTTTGACATGGAATTTAGGTACCTAAATCGCCCGGGATTTACAAAAAGGCTTATCCTAAATTTCGGCCTAACAAGGAGTTAGGGGTGCTAATAGCTTTTTTTTTTTTTTTTCGATTTGTTTCTCCCCCAACACATTAATTTTTCTTTATAGTCATGAAAAGGAATTTAAGAGGGGGTGGGAGGTTTTGTTTTTTCTCAATTAAGAACGTTTTTCGTATTCTGTAAGGAGGCTGGTTGTTGTGTTTTTCGTCATGGATTGTCTTAGGATGTTTTTGTCCAGATTTAATAATTAGGGATAATTTTTAATATTATAAGTGGAGAAAATCCGAAATTCATTTAAAAACTTTGAAAATTTATTAGTTAACATCGAACGAATAATATTCAATATGTACAGGGAATTGGAGATTGTTATTTTTAATAGAAGAACTTAGAAGGATTTTATATAATAATTATCGTTATTGGTACTCAGAGAGAACTATATTTTGTTCTGGTTGTGGATACCTATATACATGGCTAAAGATCCCAGACTGTAAAGCAAGTGAAGTCAATTAGAACAAACGTGGCATCGCTTGGTGTAAGAGCGGCGTGTTAAGGAGCTATAGACCTTAAACCTAGATTTCTGAATTTATTGCCTTTAAGGTACGTAAACTATATTTTTTTTAAATAAAATATTCACTACTTATTTTTAGTAACAAAGTTATTTTATAACTTGATAGTTTAAGTCATAACGTATGTTTATTTAGCAAAAGAGTCACTTACTACATGTTAATAAACAGAAATATCATTTGGTCTATTGCAATTTTAGAATAAATAATAGATTATGACTTTTATAGAGATCTTGATTATGAGAGACTTAAGCAGACACTCATTTATCAGGGCGTTATACACTATACATGAAGAGAGTAATTAATACTACCTAATGTACGATGTTTATTAAAGACTTATTTAGGCCTAAATAAAATTGAGTTTTATATAATATTAATAACACATTTTTCGTTATTTCAGATAGGATAAGTGGATTGATGTGCGTTGTGTGCTGTGTGTGGGTTGATGTCGTGTGGTTGTGTGTGATGTGTAGAGGAAAGTGGCCTGTGAGTGAGTGTATTAGTGTAATTCTCTTGTGTGGATGTGTATGTGGTATATTCCTAGTGTAGTGTCGCTATGAGTGATAATAATATAGTGTGATAATAATAGTAAATAATGTAGTGTGTGAAGTGTACAAATTAAAATTATATAGTAAGAGTATACATTATGTGAATATCAATTTGGTGTAATATAGATAGTACGTTCGTGACACAGGAATGAATACGTAGTGTATTAAAGTGTGTCATAGTGAATGTGGTGTTGAATAAATTGTATTAGTGTGTGGTTGATGTAGTGTAATAGATTTGAACTAGAAATAGTAATTGAAGATTACTCATTTATAATGACTGATTTTAATAAATGCTGATTACTTATTTACATGGCTAAAGATGATGTAAAGCGTATCGTGATGTGTGTGTGGTATATGATATGATATCTAAATGAGCTAATCAACGAGAGAGCTATGAAGGTAGATTGACACTTAATAGATACGGGGTTTGTTTCAATGATAAAAGATAAAATGAATAACCTTATTAAAATACTGATTATAAAATAATTATTAGAAAAATAAAATAACTGTAAATTTAATATAATAGTCATAATAAGATATGTGATACGCTAAATATAAAAAATACATGATTTAACTTTAATATTTATAATATAAAATTTCTGAGATTAAATTGATAATATACATGAATAAGTATAGTCATAAAAGTGCTAGTTAAAGATACACACTATAAGAAAGATATTAAGAGTTAAAGAAAGCGTATAAGGCATCAAAGTTCAAGCAGTAAAAGTCTGAAATGTATTAAAGAAAGCTAAAGCAGAAAGTAATGAATGCAGTAAAGAGCAGTTTAAAACAAAAGCATATTATACCATATAGGTAATTAAGAGTTTAACACTCCTCTATTGATTTACTGATTTACTGGCATTGATGAGATATGTGTAATTTAGTATATTGATGAGGTATTAAGAGTCAGTAAATGCATTGAGTAGTAAACTGCAGTATAAGCATAAGAGATTAAAAGTAAATGCTCAGTAAATACATTATAGACTAACAATTCCTCCTATGTGTTGAGGAATGAGTATAATACCCTCTATATATGTGATTTATACTCGCATGTGTATCTTAAGCTTTAAGGTATGTAAAATAGTATATGAGTAGCAGATTAAAGCAGAATTGATTGATATAATAGACATGTATAAGACTAGACATTATGTGAAAGCTGTTGATAAGGCAGTAAAGCTAAACGCAATATGCTCTGAATTGCCCTATGGTTTAGGTTAAGCTACGTCTACGTGTGATTTGTCTGATTGTGACTTGCGTTTCAGAGGTATGTAATGGTTAAGTAAATAATACGTGAGTTAACAAGCAGTAAGAATGTAGAGTAGTAGAGTTAAATCTCATGCTGTAGAAACTATGAGTTTGAGTGTTTAGTAGCAGTAATAAACTACGTTAGAACATGACAATGCAGAGCTATGAGCTAATCCCTTGTTTAGTATAGGGTGTCTATAGGAAAATCAGTCATCTAATTGTCAATTAGTTGAACTGGAGGTTTGTCGTACACGTGTGTCATATAGTTATATAATTAGTGTATAGTAAAGATGTTGTATGTTGTAATAAATGTGTTGTGCTGTGATAGCTCAAGTTTGTAGTAAAGATAGATAATGATGTTATGTAGTATCAGTTGACATTCTGGATTTTTTTCTTCTTACATCTCTCATTTGTTTTAAAAATTTTATAAAGTTTTGTAGAGAAGTATTGTTAGTGTAAACAGAGTATGATTTGTAATTAAATAATTAAAAAAAAATAAGGTGCATGGGTAATAGTAATAAAATAAGTTCTGTAAATCAGCAGTTATAGACCAATAAGTTATTAGTGTCGAGAATAATAATTAAAAAATCGCATATAAATAAGTAATAGTAAATAAAAATAGAATTGAATTCATAGATATAATTTGAACAGAAATTTACTTTGGTAAAGATTGTTAAGTATAATATCAGATATTACACTTATGTTTAAATAGTATATAATTAAATAATATTAAATTCATATCATTCGCGCGGAATATTTGCACCTGTCGGAGACGCACGCGCGGGCGGGACGCGGCAAAATATAGCGCTGCGGTCGCACAGTGGTGGGCGAGGACAGCCGGCTCGGGACAGGGACAGCGTCGGTTATATAATATAGGGTCAGGGCAACCTGTTGGTGCGGTTCGTGGGCGAGCTTCAACAGCAGATGAGAATGCTCTGAAGGTCGGACGTTACCCTGGTGATTTTCAGCTTATAGAAGCCAGTAGGGGTATGACCATCAATATATAGGCTTTGGTGCTATATATGATGGGTAGTAGATGACAATCAAAGATGAGAGCACAATTGTATTAGAGCAGACATTAATGCATAAGAGCATCAAGAGTTTGAGGTCAATACACAAGAGTTGATGCATCAAGTTTTGGGGCATACGTAAAATACGAGGTGTTGCGAGTGAAATGATAAAGTATGGCTAAAGTTAAGCAGAAAGTTGAAAGCAGGAAAGCAGAAAAGTGTATCTTATGATAAGTCGGGTGTGAGTGTGTAAGGTGTCGTTAGGTTATAAATAGTAACAGTGATATAATAGAGTGTTACTAAAAATATACTCTAACATCATAAGTAGGTACAGTCTTCTAGGCAGATATAGGTGATATATCACTAATGGGTTACCTCATCTCTCATTACCTGATGAGTGTAGATGATACACTCAGCTTGCTAGCTTATGCTGGGACCTTCTTAATATAGGGCACTAGTAGATGGCATCATATGTCTAGTTGAGCTACTCTAACACATGCTAGTGGAAAACTCACTTGGCACGAGTAGTGTGGACTGGTCATTGGCACTTCAAATTGGCAGCTCAGCTGACACACTGGAGCACTACACTGAGCAAATACACGTGAGGAATTATCTTTCATAAGAACGAGCTCAATAGAAACATGCCCTAGATTAACTTATCTAACAGGCTGATCTGGGATACAAACCATCAAAGACCATGCAACATAGTCTTAAGCGAATGGATAAAAATCTCCCGATCCGGTGCTTACGGTAAACATGCTGCTTAATTAGATTATGGACCTAAGGTGATTTAGAGCCTCGACAATATTAAGGCATGGTGTTAAAATACAGACGGTATGTGAGTAATACATTTACAAAGAAACGGGCTAAGCTAATATCGCTAACAGGTAAAGGAACGTGAAAAAAGAAGTAATAGTACAGAAGTGGGTTCAAAATTAGACGGCAGTCACAAATTGGTATGCCATGGTCAAATAGAAACCACATATATAGGAGAAAATGGTCAGCTGAACAAACAATGCCCGTAAATAGAGATGCTATCTTAGAAGTAATACGAGGCCCTAAGCCCGTCAATAATGTGGGAGCCTAAACATAATGGATTTAGGGTCGGGTGCAAACCTTTGTAAAGCCGAGTATAGGAAGACCAAAGGAATTTGGTGTTCGCGTGTTTGTAAACGTGATAGTATAAGTGTACTAGTATAGTGCTAGGCATTGTATACTGCAGTTAGGGTTGAGTAGTAAAGAGTGTCATGTAGATGATAGAAGTTGGTTTAAAGGCGTTATAGAGCATGAGTTATAAGCAAGTTAAAACAATACGCAAGAAAGGCATATTAATCCTTTGTTGTTGGTAACCTCAAGTGTGATTGTTTGATCAATGTATGTTGTGTGTTGTATTACTGGCTTTGTAGTGTAGGGATTGCGTAATGTGGTTTTTGATTGGTGTGTTTTTAGTGTGTTAGTGATTTATTTTGCGTGTGGTGGATGTGTGGTGTGTGTAGAGATGTTCAAGTTAGGTATTGAGTATCATAACAATACAATGGTTCATAAAAATGAAATAGTATGTTAAGAGTATACGACAAGTAGTACTGACGAGCTCTTGGCGCGATTC
>JABUQX010043023.1:0-15000 GCA_015478945.1 Trachelipus rathkii
CACCCTCATACAAAATAAACCCAGCACCCCCCATAACTCAAGCTATAGAATCATATAATATATACACTACTATATATATAATAAGTATACCCGGTATATATATATATATATATATATATTATATTATATATTATATATATATATTATATATATATATATAGATATATATATATATATAAGTATATATATATATATATATATATATATACTATTATTATATGATACTAACACTTTATATATATATTAGTGATTGGGACGATTAAGACATTTTTGACGATGATGATTATAGTAAATTTTGACAATGACTATTAATTGAAAAAAGTATATTTTAAAAATTTCTATTATTTAATAATTCTGTTATAATGAAGAAGAATTAAATTCTGTTCACTTCTTCTTATTTTAAATAAGTAAATACATTAAGAGCTGCCATAATACATAGAAGCATTAACCTGCTCTACCTCATTAACATCTAATGATTTATTTCGTAAATTCTAATTTCCTCAAAATAATATATATTAACAATAAATTTGCTAATAATAAATAACTTTCTCCAAAACTACAAAAAACACAAAAAAAAAAATTCTGCCGTAGGGACTTTTCAGCTGTTTTATACTAATTTGAGTATTCTAATTCCAAATCTGATCTGATATCATGCTCTATCAAATTTTCCCCAATTTCCTATATACACTTCGGCCAAACCCCCATTTTCTATGGATTTACCGGAAAATAACACTTGTCCTGCCATGATTACAGTTGTGCACCAACACACACAACAACCGGTCAGTGACTGCTTTAGTGACTAAAGATGGTGTTGTATTCTGACTAATAGTGTGTTTATTAAATATTTATGTACAATTTCACATTTTTACATTATCTTAAATTTTTTCATAAATTTATACATTCATGCATACACCATATTCAACAATCTACTGTAAACACATATACTCATCTTGCCATACGGATTGTGATTAATTCAAATCCGTACCAACATACACCCATTATGAAAAGGACGATGCCACATCAACACCACATATCTCTCTGTTCATCTGTGGGAGCCTCTACACTCTCGGCAACGACAATCAAATGTGGCCCACCCATAGCAACATTAAATACCTCTGATCAAAGAGACGGCTCGCTATCCATTCGCCTAACTCTTAAGTAACTGACTTCGGGAGGACAAGGCACAAAACAACTGGGTCCCTCACACAAGTGTCGACCAAACGATGTGCCTTCGCAGAACAACCATCCATGCCCACTCCACCAACGTCCAAAAACCCACACCCACAACCCAAACCCAACAACACAAATGGTCCTAAAAGAAAACAAGAATGCCCTACGCATGAGATCTCTGGCACACACATATACCAATGGTTTGGAGAGAACCGACAAACCATTTGGATGACTGCTACTTTCTGCATTGTCAATGTAAAGGGTTTCAATAAGACAAACAAAACCCACTTACAATACCCAAATATCCCATATTCCAAACGACCAGTTGAAACACTGTGAGGAAATACCTGTGCTTATTTACGGAGCTACTGGAGACATGTTGAAAATATAAGTTAACCTTTTCTACAGATGAAGAGGATGATAGATGATGAATATACCACCATCTGTTGGCAGATCTGATACAATTGCCTATATTAGTTCAGCCTGAATTTGAATGATCTGGTAAGAGATTTGTATTTGCCAAAGCAGTCTGCTGAATTGTTGACTTCAGCTGAAAGAAAAGAGATATCTTCAGACCTGGCACTCGCTGTCCCCATTTATCTTAACACGAGAAGTCAGCACTGCGACAACAAGATCTATTCCACTTCAGCATGTTTCACTGCACACACAGAAATATATCGCTTCAAATCCCAACCTAGGGACACACCCTGTACAAATCGCAACCACAGAAGCAGTATATAACAGTCAAGAAATATTACCTAGCGACGTAGATTCGCCCTCACTCTTTCACACTCGCGCACTCACACAAGTTAACTTTGGAGTGTAGCACTCTCCTGAAAATGATTAACTCCTTTCCTCGCCGAGGCCAAGGCCAAAGAACGTAGCTTTACATTAATGAAAAAACATTATATGCTTTTTAATAAGAGAAAAATATTAAAAAAAAACAAATTCAATATTTCTACAGACCATATATGCTGTCTCCAACATAATTAGAGCTGAACCAAATCATTTATATCATTACAATAATGCTACGACGAACATATAAACTCTTCATCCAGTAGCCAATGGATGGAAGACCACGCGGACAGCTTAAGAAAACTTAAGAAGCATGCTATCTTAATATATATATGAAAGTATTTAATTACAGTAAATAGGAGTATTAATTTTTGGAATCCGTCTTTGCCAATCCAATAGATTGTTCTAGATTGCAATAAACGCAAATGCAAAATTTAAGCAAAAAAGATCCTGGATAGGTTACATGATGGTTCGGGTTATCATATAGTTCCAGTGTTGAGATTAATAAAAAACGCCGCTATGTTTCCTATACAACAAAAACACCTTTTTTAAAAACACAAAAACAAGGCAAAACAATTTTTTGGTTTTGGCTTTTTGTTTTTATCAAAAATTTAAACTCTATCTTCATATTATATCTACAAAGTACATTCTTCATAGAACCGGCTCATTAGCATTTAAAATACAGAATAAATACCTAGGTCTAACACAAAATCTCATCACATATATCAACATGCAATATTAGTATTAATAAAGTTTATATTAAGTGCTCCATAGGGCCAGACTTAAATATATACAATCTCACATGAATCTCGCCATTATACCATCACAAATATAACTTAAATAAAAACATATCTATATTAGCCAATTAATATATATAACTATATATACTATGTCCCCTGTAACAAACTATCAACTAAAATACTAATATTATAATATACATATATATCAATACCTTATATATCACTACGCAAGCTTCACTAAACCTACACTCACTAGTACTAACCCTACCACCCTACCTCATCAATCTAATACTATACTACTATATATATATATACTATATCATTATCACCCCCATATATAGATAATAAACATATACACCCCACACTCTCTTACAACTCACTCACTACATATACTTCTTCATCACCTTTTCTCCACGACTGGTCCCCACGGTAACACTGCGCTAACACGACATCAGAACAGCACACACATACGCACCTATGACAACAAGATCGACACACGACACACAAGCCCACTCTCACTCCAACTCGATACCAAACTCTTCAACTATAACACTCGCTCAGTCACAGGAAAATCCACCCTATAGCTTTTTTTCACGGGACTGCGAAGAACCCTCTATGGTAAATCGTCAGTCTAAGGGTTCATCCTTGACCCAGGAATAAGAAACATACCCCAAAACCCCACCAGTTCTATCTTATTATGCACCTATTAATTCTCGCCTCTGCCAACTCACATTTACTCTACCTACAGAACATGTGTTAATACTGAACTATCAATTCCACTATTCTATATCGATACTCCCAAGACCGGATCGGTTATTTAAATACAACTCGCCACTAATTAAAATCGCTCTACACTCTGATCATTCGATCCATATATACATGACATATAATAACCTTTCATTTATTCTTCTCGTTTACCCCCTTTCTTCACACCACACAACTCTCTAATATGATTTCATTCCTCATTTAACAATTCTTCTCACACTAACAGTTGCCTAAGATTGTCCATCTGAACCAAATTTACTTTAGATCTTATACTTCTTATTCCAGACCAATAGTCTCACTCTAAAACAAAAGTAAACAAAACATACATAAGATTAATAGAAGCAATTGCGGCCAAGATGAACTCTGTTTATTGCAGCAATTTCGCATACTTTCTACTAAACTCAATGCATCACTCCGTTCCCCTTTCTCATCCAAAATTATATCTAATATTTAAACCAGGACACTTGTCCGCTGCTCACCATCGACACATAACTCACCACTGCAGAAACTCGTCCTCACCACAAGCATCAACCTTTACTCTTATCTACGTTACTCTTCAAACCCCTCCTTTAACACCCTGCCAAAATCTCTCTACCACTCAAACACTCTTCAGATTCGTCACACAAAACCAATCTCAATATAAATAAGACCATCTCTTCGCTTAGGCACACTCCACTCTCATCATTCTAACACCCATGTTCCTGCATAAGCAAACACATTTGCAAAGCACACCCTCAAATATACAATAACCAAGGAGACAACAACACCCTGCTTCACTCAGCTATTTAATACTAACCATCACTTTTTTGCACACCATTTATCTTACACACGCCTCACTATCGTCATAAACTCATTTGATTCATTCAGAAAGGCCTATCACCCACACTACCAACTAATATCACTAAACCACCTGCCTAGACCTTCACCTATCTTAACAAACAAGACACCTCTCTCTCTCACTGCTCTGCAAATCCCATTAAAAACCTAAATCAATTATTTCTTCCTCTCCCTCATTTTCCCTATCAATTTGCTTCAATGTAAAAGATTTGATCCACACTCTCTACACTCCTAACGCAAACCTTGTTCTCTCCCCAATCATTTCTTCAGTCACTCCCCAACTATTTCGACAAAATACCAGATTATATCTTCCCTACAAAACACTCAATAAACTAAATATAACCACTCATCAATTTCTACAGTTCCCTTATCTCCCTTCACCACCACTCTCCTATCAAGCCGAGCCTCACTCATCTCTACTCCGCTCTCTCACACTATCCCCTCGAAACACACTACTACCCATCCAAACCAACACGCTTCTACCCATTAACACAACTCTCACACGATACAATCAATACAACCCACTCGCCTCGTTTCTTGATCATCTTCACAGTAATTCTAACATATCCAAACCTATACCTAAAGATTATACCATCTTCAACTTTTCTCACTACTCACCCACATTCTTCCTCCTCTTTGCTAACCATCACAACTCTCCCCAAGAAACCTATTCCTATCTTGCACCAATAAACCCACACACAGTCATTATTACACCCCTCTTCTTACTGCCCAATATATATACAGATTTTTCAACAGTGTTCTTTCAACACTCTTCTCACAATCCTTTCATCAGTTACAAAAACACCATCCATATATTCATTATTCTGAGCAGTTCCCCTTATTCTAATTCTTTAACCTTTCGCTTTCCTTCCAGAAGAGCTTCCTATTCCTTGTATTGTCCACATTCATCCTCCTTCCCAAACTGTTCATTTACCTTTCTTTTCTCTTAGGTATGCATCTTTAGGCATTCCTCTTTTCCTCCTATATAATTCAAATCCAAACATCTTTCTTTGAACTTCATCATTTGCTTTTAGTACATTTCAAACCACGCCTCTTTTTTTACTTTTAACGCCTTGCATCACCTCTTCATTCCACACTCACTGTTCTACCACTTCTTACTTCCTACTTTAGCACAACCCACATACTTTTCTTTTGCACTGCTAAACAATTGCCTTCTTCATTTCTTCCAGATTTATTCCAGTTTCACTTGTTACACTTCAACTGAATTTAACTTAGCGAGCGTTCCTTAAATACTCTATGATATTACCTAGTTCACTAAACTTTCACCTTAATCTTTACCACTTCCATTTCGCTATCACCTTTTTTCCTCTCCATCAAGTCCCACTAACTTAATTTTACTGATACAACATAATGATCGATAATCCCATTCCCTAACCCCTCACTGAATTAACAACAAAACACCATACTTCAAACATCTCCCTTCTTCACCACACAACATCATCATAAATTTTCACCTTCGATTACAATCTCACATCACACAACTTGTTACTTATGGATACTCTTGTGTTTAAAGAGTAACTTACACACATACCTCTCCCTCACAAGAAATCAATCACCTTTCCTACCTTCTCATCTCTATCTCCTGACACCCCAACAACACCTGTACCTATTACCATCCTTTCTTTTGATCATATATCATATACTATATATAATATAATATATATATATATATACTATATTAATATATATATATTATATATAGTATATATAATATATATATATTATATATATATATATATATATATATATATATATTACTGATATATAAATAAGTATTAGTCAATATTTAGGCCTAGACAGGGTATTGTTCTGCTATTACTTTAAACATTCTTTAATTATTACAAAAAGACAGTAATTTAAATAAAAAAACAACAAAAACATTTTGTTTTAAAAAAAAAACTTAAAAAAAAAAAAAAAAAAAAAAAATTAAAGAAACCGTTTTTTTTCACACCCTCACTATATAGTATATTTTGACTAAGCCAAATTAGCGGGTTTTTAGTTACAGTCCTTTAAGATTAAACTGAATATTATTACTATAACAAAGTTAAAGCTTGTGGTGTGGTTAGCATGTACTTTAGCTATAGTTCTTCTTTTAGTTGTAGACTTTGCTTATCAACAGTAGCGCAGAAGGCTTCACCCTATTCTCTCACTCGCTCATCACTCTCAAAATAAACAGCATCCTTTTAATACATATTAGAAGCTATAAAGCATTCCTCCCCCACTGTCAAACAAAAGTTACCAGCTCTCACGGCTTAAAATTTTCCATAAGTATATTTCTTTTATATATAAAAAAAATATTTAAAAATCACAGGATATACTGTAAAAAAATAATAATAAAGAATATAAAAAACAAATGATTTAAGTCTTTAGGAAAAAAAGTTACAACTTTTCAAAGTTTAAAATTTTCTGGCTTAATTCAATCTTTTGTCTGAGCGCAAAACTTTTCAGAGTCCAAAATCTGATGTGCGAATATATTGAGATATCCCTGAGCAATTATTCAACTTTTTTAAAACAAAGGGAATACGGTTCCGAGTATTACCATTTTCAAACAAGCATCTCTGGATAAGGTCAGCTTCGCTAGTATGTGGCAAACTTTAAAAAGATTATTTAATCGATTTTAAATATGAATTTATATGATGTATTCCATATTAGTGTTTCATACCTTAAATTGGTCAAAAATTTAAATTCTGCTATAATAGTAAAATATTTGAAGCCCAAGACAGTTTTTAAGCTTTTTTGGAAGTTATTGCGAAGCAGCTAGTTACCCTTCCTTAAAAACACAAATAGCGCGCTAATATGACTTTAATTTAGCCCAGCCCTAAGTATATTAGAAACTCACTACGTATGACTATATCATAATATACCCCTACAATATTTCGGAAATGATAATATGTAATTTTAATATACTTGACATACTATAAATATAATATATAACAGATAACTCATACTCATAAAAATACATCCTCAACAAGAACCCACACCCCAACCAACCCCACACAACCTCATCAACAAACCACCCATCCTAGTAATCGACCTAAAATAAACCAACTACACATACCTATTCTACTATTACTATACCTCTCACTCACTCACTCCACTATATATATATATAATAATATACCAAAATAGTAAAAAAACATCAAATATAACATTATACCTAATTCACAACATATACTACATATCTACTACCACCCCACACTCATAGTAATACGTAAAATAATAAACACAACATCCAATATCAACCTATCAATATATATATTATAATCCTATATATAATATAACATATATATCTATATAATATATCTATACGTTTACAATATACTATAAAAATACATTTATATAACCACATCTATATATATATCCAACTCCCAGAATAAGTACAAAGCGCATCCTTATACCAGTAATCTGTATCGTTCATATACAACCCTATCAAAAATAACCTCACCTAATACCATACCCTATATAATCCTACATCCTACCACTACTAATCACAATACATAACCACAAACCTATAATATATTATCACTACATTCACCTAGGTTAAGCGCGCTTCAACTTAGTGGAGCTCACCACAAATCCAACTCTCAATCGGCGCTACACTCTCGCCGCGCCGCTCACTCACACTCACTTAGGTTACAAGGGCCTAAAACTTGTTAAGCAGCTACCACAACACTCCCTCTAGCGCTTACCGCCTCATCGTGGGCTAACAAAATCCATTAGGTTATGTCGTACTTGTGGGCTAAAGTCTAGGTTAGGATGTTTGTTAGTAGACACAGATTTTACTTATTATATAATAATAATATATATATAGATATTCAGCCATACACCACCACACAATCAAAATCACTCTATAGTATATATATACTTATACTATATATACTACCAATATATAAAACTATATATCGTAAAAGTCATAGAACCATGGTCGCACTACGAAAATGAATACTAAATTATTTGGAAATATACGCATCATTTGGAAAAAAAAATAAAAAAATTTAATGAAAAAAGTAAAAAGGAATGATTATATATATTTTTTTCCGCTTCACACTAAGCTAACAAAATTCAGCAATCGAAAACGCAATTTGATCTTCCTTTTTTTAATTTGACTTACGTACCTTAAAGTTTGCGTAAACTAATTATGAATGTAGGTAGCCTAACAGGAAATAGTGGTATCGACAATGCATATTTTATTAGGCATCCTTTTACAAAGTTAATAACCGTTTAATTTTAAGTGAGAAAAATTGTGGTGAAATATCTTAAGAATAAATGTAAAAATATTCAAGATAAAGGAAAATTCTTTCTTTTTTAGTGTTCGTCAAGAAATTGCAATAAATTGTACACGGTTTCGCCTGCGGAATTTTTGGCTACATAACGAAAAACTGTCATACAAAATTACTTTTTTTTATTTTACTTGTTTAATGAATTGTACTTTAAATCAAATAAAGAGCATCCTAATTTGAGTCAACAAACATGTGATAGACTGGTTAAGTTATTTGTCAGAGATTTTTCGCATTCTTAGAATGCATGCAATTAAAACAGAATAATTTTACTTTCCCTTTTTTTACCTGTTGTATTACTCTTAATAAAAGGCAAAATACATAGGTTAACGAAAAGATGGCAGGAGTCGGGGTCTCTCGGGCCTCCCGGTGGACGACGGGGGGGGGGGACTCGCCCCCCCTGTTCCCCCGCTCGGCATCGAGCCCCCTAAACTGGCGGAAAATAATTTTTTTATTTTAATAATGTCCGACGAATAAATGCAAAAAAAAAAATAAATAAAAAAAATAAAACCCCTCCTTAAATTTTTCGCTGATTCCAAATATATAATTTTGTTATTACAATAAGTGCTGCCGTTTTCTAGTTACATGATGGCAGATTTAGACACTCTGACCATATAATAATATCACTATATAATAGTATATATATATATAATATATATATAATATATATATATAATATTATTATATATAATATAATATATATATCTCTCTATATATATATATATATATATATATATAATATATATAATATATATATATCTAATATATATAGAAATATCATCTGTGTTCATGATAAGAATATTGCTTTCTTCTTTTTTCGCTGTTTTTATTCTATGAAAATGGTAAAAAATTAAATTTATCAAGGTTTTTATTTGTTCACTATTAACTTCGTTGTGCGACACACGCTCTAGACTTTTATTATATATTAATAATATATCTATATATATATATATATATACTATATATTATATATATATATATATATATATATATATTTATATATATATATATATAATATATAATATATATATATATATATATCAAAGCTCAGACAGATTGAATTTTACCAATTTTCCTATAGGCTTTCTTATAAAAAAATGACTGGCCTTGTTTTAGGGCCATCCTAGTTCAGTTATGATAAGATTTGTTAAGCATACACAGATTTACTGGTGCTTGACTTAACCCAACATGTATAACGCCACTCAGGGGCCAAACAATGAGACCCATACACATGGGAAGTGATCAAAATGAAAAGCTATGGAGTTTTACACATAACATCTTCGAGAGCTGTAACTTTTTACCTAAAAATTATGTACCTTTCGTCATCTCTTTTATACTTATTCCATTATATATATTTATTTAAGAGCTACTATCTTCAGTCGATTTTTATAAAAATCTTCGGGGCCGCTCTGAAGCCACCTCTTCTGCGCTATCTATTATTCGACTTTGCTTATTGCTATGAGCTAAGTTATGATCAAGCCTAAGGTACTTCTGTGGAATGCATGACAATGCTTTGATGGATTGGTATCTGTGTGGAATTGACCAGACAAGCTCTCGATAGCGATCATGTGGCTTCTTACGGTCTCCTTTTATTTATAAAAATTTCTCTTTGTTTCTAATGTAATGTTGTAACACACACTCTACACTCACTACTCGCTCCGCACTACTCTCGACTCACTCTGACATCAAAATCTACCTACACTCGCTCATCGCGAGACACATGTAATCCTCTCTATCACAATAACGAAAGATGATGCAACAAACTTGACGTCACAAATTATTCACCACCACATACAAACAGTACGTACGCCCAACCCTAAACTACGCTTCTAATAGAATATAATAAACACCTGTTAACTTGATTTATTTATAATAAGCATACTACAATACTTAGCAATCGATAATAGTAAAAAATATTTATACTGTGCTTAGGGTATCTACTGAACACTCAGGAACAGTGAACTATAACAGATATTCAGATAATAAGTAACCATAGTGTATTAGCTATTCATTAATTATCTGTGAACTTGAAGTAACCTTATCCAGTTACCCAGCGTCATATCGGATTTCTACCTCAATGTTTGCCAAACACACACTCTCTCTCACACTAGGATCTTTATTTTAATAACAAAAGAACCCACCCCCGAAACAACCGAATACCACAAACCGCTTACGACAAATACCAGCATTATGATACAAACCAAAGGAAGCACTAAAAATCCGCTAACGCCTCATAGAAACGTAAGAAAAAGCACGTTTTATTGATTATTTGGCACTAAATAAACAAGAAAAGCAGTTTCAGTGCCAAAAGCAATAATAACATTCCCGGTGACACTCCGTGTAACTTCTTATAGGGCTTAGTCACATCTCACATCACGTAGAAAATAATGATAGCCGCACTGTCCAAATCTTTATTTTTTGAAAATTACGTTATATCCGAAACACAAAATCTATACAACCCAGCACTCAGGCGCCGAGACGACACAAACGTTTAGACCCTTTTTATTCAATACATTTATAGAAAGTTTTACAGTCTTGATTTAAATCACAGCATATTAAGTGCTGAAACTTGTATATTATTGAACACACAAATGGAACAGGCCAAACAACCAACACTAAACTATAATCTTGAGTGGTGATTACACATACAAACTCGCTCTCTACGCATTTTCGCAAAGCTATATTTCATTTCTTCTATTATATTCATTCACTTAATTCGAGCGACCGTTAAGAAATTAATTTAAAAAACTTTGAAGCTTTGACACCAAATCATCTACTGAGTTCTTTTTCATTAAGTCTTTTACATGCTTAATGTAGCGGTTCAAATCACCTGTAAGCTTTTATTTATTTATCTATTTAATTTTATTTATGTTATTATATTATTTATTATTATTATTATTATTATTATTATATTATTATATTTTATTATTAATTATTAGTATTATTATTATTTAATTCATGATTTGAAATCTTTAACTCAATTTCTTTTATTTTTATTTTATACCTATATAACAAAACATTAATCTACTCTATTAGAACCATCCAACAACCTCACTCTCGCGCGCACGCTCACTTCTTCTACTCTCTCTACAACACGCACACACACTCTCACTCACGTACACGAGCGTAGCGAGAGGGCACCCTGCTTTAGCAGGGATGTGGGGGATGATAAAATCATCAAAAAATAAAAAATATATTAAAAATATCAAATATATATATTATTATATATATATATACTATATATATATACCCTATATATACTCATATAAATCACTCAAATATATATATACCTATATATATATACTATTATATACTACCGACCACAAGCAACCACCAGACCCAACACAACCAACCCAACACCCAAACAACAAAGCACCACCACCCCAAACAGGAAAGAAAAAGCCACCACCCATAACACCCGCAACCCCCCCCCCCCCACACGCTCACACCACACGCACAACAAACACAGCAAACCCCACAAACACCCACCCCGTGACCCCCTCGCCAAAAACTAAACCCCACAACCCCCCCACACACCACAACCATCGAAAAAACCAACAACCCCCACGCCCCCACACCCACTCCCCAAACCATCAACCCACCCACAAACACACCGCCACCACACCCCAAAACACACAAACACACATTCACCCCACCCAAACACCCCAACCGCAACCACCAAGCACCAACACAACCCCCCAAACCAACACAAAGCAACCCAACACCACCACACCCACACCCCCAACACCCAACAACAGAACAACCACACCCCCCCAAAAACCCCACCACATCACCAACCAAAACACCACAACCACAAACACGCCACTCCCCCACACAACGATGCCCCCATCGGACCAACCACACCCCCCAACCCCCCACACCCAACCCCACCCAACACAATGCACACACAACACCTACACTCCACCCCCCAAACCAACCCACCCCCCACCCCCCCACACCACCCACCACCCGCACCACACCAACCAACCTAACCACCCCAAAAAACCAACCTCCAAAAACCACCAACAACACCCACCCACACACCACAACACCACCCAACCCACCCCCCCCACACACCCACACCAAACACAAACCACCCAAACACCCACAACACCCCCCCACCCAAACACAAACACCCACAACCCAAAAACAACAAGCCCACCAAACACCTCCAAACCCCCCACCAACCCACACCACACACCCACAAAACCACCACACCCAACCCACCCCACCCCACACACCACAAAACCCACACACAACATAACCACGCTTCATACCACACATCCAAAACCAACATAAAATGCCCAACCAAAACAAACACCCCCACCCCCCAACCCCCCAACAAAACACCCCCCCCCCAACCGCACACACCCCCAACACCACACAACAAACAACACCACACAAACACCACACCACAAACCCCAACAACACACACACCAACAAGCAAACTAAAAACCAACCACCCCAAACAAGTAAAGACACACAAACACCAAACACAAACCACCCCACCCAACCCAACAACACTCACACCAAAAACTACAACAACACAAACCACAACCACACAACACCCCACATAACACGACACACAACCCAACAACCCCCACCACAACAACAAACCCCACACCCCACCACACACACCCACCACAACACCCACCAAACACAAACGAACCCCCACCACCACCACAACACCCCACAAAACCAAAAACCCAAACAAAACCACCCCCACCCCCACCAACCAAACAACCCCCACAACCCCCACAACCCCCCCCCAACCAAAAACCCCACACCACCCCCCACCTAACCCCCCCACAAACCCCCCCCACTCAGCCCCGCCACAAACCTAAAAACCCCCAACCAACCAAAGACCCCCAACGAAACAACCACACCCCACCACCCAACCAAAAACCCACCCAATCAAAAACCCAACCACCCAACCCTCCCCCCCCCACCCCCCCAACCACAACCACCCACCCACAAATACAACCATCACAACCACCCCAACACAACACCACATGACCAACCCAAAACCCACCACAACCACCCCACACACAAAAACCCAAACCACAACAACCCCAACAACACCCCAACCCCAAAACACCACACACACACCAACAACACCCACACAACACCCCCACAACACCCACACAACACCCCCACAACACCCACACAACACCCCCACAACACCCACACAACACCCACAAACAAACACAACCACCCACCCACCACCCCCACCACCAACACCACCAAAACACCCCCAACCCAACAACCCACACACCCCCACAACACCCCCACCACCCCACACCCCCAACAAAAACCCCACACCACCCACCACACCACAACCACAAACCACACACCAACAATCACCAAACACACAACACAAAACTCCCACAAACACCCCCACCACCACACAGCCCCCCACCACCAACCCAAATCCCACCAACACAAGCCGCACACGTACACAGAACAGTCAACCTAGATTAGATACAAAGATTGCTACAACACATATACTATATATTATAATATATATAGCCTGGCCAGTTATACAATCATAATCAATATAATAATATACCTTACTTCCAAATACAAAGCACTCAAATAGTTTTGGTGATCATGACGTGGGTGTGGCCAACAACATAACTCACTCCATAGAGGTAGAAAATCATATTACCTAATATATAGTATATAGTATATACATATATAATACTATAATATATAATACTATAATATACTATAGTATAACAATAATAATCTCTCCTCCATCACCAACTAAACCACCCAACCACTACATCAGAATCACCAATATAAATACTATATATCCAATACTCATAACCTCACCCAACCACCTATCACCATATCCCACTATCCCTACCACTCTCACCACTACAACTAACCTACCCAAATACTAAATAATATAAAATATATAGGCAGAATATTATATAACTCCATAATATAATAGTTCTGAAAGATAGAATATAAATAGTTCAAGCTATAGTTCAATTATATTAAAGCTTCACAATTTTTACATTTAAGTTCTAATTAAAAAAAACTTGTATCGAAATATATATTATGTCGTGAATTCGCTAGCGCGATAATACATAAGGGTCACACACACACAACAACACACATTAATAACTACAACCTAATTATACTTACTATACAAATAAATAAATATCATTACCTAACAAACCTAAAACATAGACCTCACCACACCATAATATGTACATCAAAATATTAAAATACTACATACACGAAAAAAAAACCAAATATTGGCTATATATAGTATATACCCTATATTACTATTACCCTATACTAATACCTATATACAGGGGTGTTCAAAACCTCGCAAACAAACTCGAACGGAGGCCTCGATAGAGCAAAACGATTAAGGAACATTC
>JABUQX010043023.1:20000-26384 GCA_015478945.1 Trachelipus rathkii
TCCTATCAACGGAGATATTTTCTGCTTTGCTCCCCTTCTGTAAAGTGAAGAACTTTCGGTATCGTTTTAATACAAGGAAAGGTCCGTCATAGCGGGCTTGCAAAGGACTACGGTGTGAGTCATGCCGAATTAACACATGAGAGCATGTCTCTAAATCCGCAGGCATGTAAGTAGGACGGGGAGGGTGACGTGGCAAAGATGGCTTCCATGCCTCAGTACACTGACGAAGGCGTGACAGGAAGGTGTGCTGGTTCGTAGTTTTTGGAGAAGGAAGGATAAACTCACCAGGTATTCGTATGGTAGAGCCGTAGACAAGCTCAGCAGTTGAGCATTTGAGGTCTTCTTTGTACGAAGTTCTGATACCGAGTAGGACAAGAGGAAGAGTTTCGGACCAATTGTCCGGTGTTCCATGGGCCATAAGAGAGGCTTTCAGCTGCCGGTGGAAACGTTCTATGAGGCCTTGAGCTTGCGGGTGATAGCTGCAAGAGCGAAGGCGCTTAGAGCCGATTAAAGTCATAAGGTCCTTCCAGAGGTGAGACTCAAATTGCCTACCCTGGTCTGTGGACACGGTCGAGGGAGTGCCAAACCTGGCTATCCAGTTGTACAAAAATGCCTGAGCAATTGTCTCGCTGGAAGTATCACGCAAGGGAATGGCTTCTACCCATCGAGTGTATCGGTCTATGCACGTTAAAATGTGTGTGAAACCATTTGAAGGTGGTAAAGGGCCGACAATATCAACGTGTACCTGGTCAAAACGTTCACCAGGGGGAATAAATTGCTGAAGAGGTGCGACAGTGTGCCTGTGCACTTTGGATTTTTGACAGTTGAGACACTGCGTTGTCCACTGTTTAACATCCTTTAGTAAGGACGGCCAAACGAAATGCTTACCTATTTTAACTTGACTACCTTTTACCCCTGGGTGCGACACGTCGTGAATGGTGTGAAAAACCTTTCTGCGCATGGGGGTAGGTACTACTGGACGAGGATGTGCGGAAGAGACGTCGCATAACAAAGGGGGGAAACCAAAAATTTCTACAGTTTGAATGTCGTAGGAAGAAGCACTAGGAAAAACAATCTCTTCGAGTTGCTGCAAGCGAGCCATTTCGACGAAATCAATGTCAGGTAAAGGAGAGATTGCGTTAATTCGGGAGAGAGCATCGGCAGGAATGTTGTCTTTTCCTTTTATATGGCGGATATCAGTTGTGAATTGGGCAATGAATTCAAGGTGGCGGGCTTCACGAGGTGACTGTTTCACTGTGGAAGCTGTAATGGCATGCGTGATGGGTAAATGATCAGTTACAACATGGAATTCCCGACCTTCTATGAAGTAACGGAAGTGCTTAATAGCTAAATAAATTGCGAGAAGTTCTCTTCCAAATGCGCTGTACCTTGTTTCAGGCGGCTGGAACTTTTTAGAAAAGAAAGCTAATGGACGCCATTCGTTGTCAATAAATTGTTGCAGCACAGCTCCAGCTGCGAAGTCTGAAGCGTCAGTGTTGATTCTAGTCGGGGCTGTGTCGGATGGAAATATTAGTAACACGGAAGAGGCAAGGGCTTCCTTGATGGCGGTGAAGGCATTAGTTGCTTCGTCGTTCCAATCTACAGTGACAGAAGCAGCAGAACCTTTACGTGGATGCTTAAGAAGTGCGTGGAGAGGAAGGAGAATTTTAGCAGCGGACGGAATGAAACGATGGTAAAAATTTACCATCCCTAAAAAACGACGAAGTTGACGCTGTTTTACAGGCTTCGGAAAGTCACGAATCGCTGCCACACGATCCTCAAGAGGACGTATACCTTCGGCAGAGATAGTATGTCCGAGAAAAGTTAGGGATGAAACTCCGAATTCACATTTGGAAGAGTTAACACATAGACCAAATTCACTTAGTCTGGTAAAAACTTGCCTGAGATGTGAAATGTGCTCCTCCGGAGAGGCACTGGCTATCAATAAGTCGTCTATGTAGGCGAAAACGAAAGGTAAACCGCGTAATACTGAGTCTAGAAGACGTTGGAATGATTGACTAGCATTTCGTAAACCGAATGGCGTTCGAAGAAATTCGTAAAGGCCGAAAGGAGTGATAATGGCAGTCTTGTGAATGTCGTCCGGATTGACGGGAATTTGAAAAAATGCGGAAATAAGTCAATTTTTGGAGAAGATGGTACAACCAGAGAGATGGGATGTGAAATCCTGTAAATGAGGTACATTATAACGGTCCGGACGAGTGATCGCATTCAGGCAGCGATAGTCGCCGGTCGGGCGGTAATCTCCATTTGGTTTGAGTACCATGTGTAAGGGAGAGGCGTTAGTCAGACTTTGAAGTCGGAATGATGCCTTTTCTAAGAGAGATTTCGATTCTATGCTTCCGCCAGCTTTGAGCTTTTATCCTGTGCAAGACGTCGAGCGGTGAATCGAGAAGTGGAGGTCGTGCCGAATTTCAATGTGATGAACAGACATTCATGTTTTATCAGAGGGATACGGTTGGAGGATCTGGATGGAAATGAAGTTCTGGAAATATCGGTAATGTAATAATTGATTTCAAAGCAGTTAGTTAGTTGGAAGAACAGAGTGTAGCCACTGATGGAACAGGACGCACGAAATACAGGCGGAATGAGAAATGTGTCTCAAAAATCAGTCAATGGCGGATCTGTGGTTGAATGTCTACAAGAAGGTTAAAAGTGTGACATGGAAGTCTGCACCTAATATTGGTAATTGTGACGTCGGCATCGTGAATCCCATATAGAAATCACGACGGAGATGATGCGTTATAATTGAGTTCTGTTTGGTACCATAAAGTATTGGTGGTGGTACGTTGGCAGCGCGGTAACGAGAGCCTGATGGGGCTTCTGGAGCAATAATTTTCCAAGGATGGAATAGTGGGCACAGCGGAAATGGAACTGCCGCTATCTATCGTTAGATAAGATAGTTGTGGAGGATCTGTAATGACAAACTAAAGAAAGTGGACCTTTTGAAAACCAAACCCCGAGCGAGTTTACGGACGCTGGTTGCCATTAAGTTTAAATTTCCCGAAAGTGCAAGGCTTGAAGACATTGACCGTCGTTTGATCTCGCAAGGAACGCCTGAGATTGTCTAACAATACCTGCTGATTATGCGACGAAATTTGAACTTAAAGCCTGTAGAAGTACAGGAGAGAGGCCGAATTGGACGCGAAAGGAGAGGCAGAGCGCACACGATAGTTGAACGTCGTTGTATAGTAGGAGAGCCGAGAATTATGCCGTAATGTATGCAAGAATAAGTATTTTGGCGCATTGGGAGGGGCGGGGGGTTATGAAAGGATTGGGAGAGCTGGGGTAATGAGGAGGTGGGTGAATAAGAATGATGAAGTAGAGGATGAAGGATTGAGGATCTGTTGAGGATAAGGATATTGTTGTTGAGGATAAGGTATTAGGCGGGGATAATGAAGGAGGAACATGTTGAACGCCCCAATGCACGCATTCTATTAGTTAAATCCATGATGGTGTTCTGTAACACCTGAAGTTGTGACACAATATAAGCATTTTCTGGGGCCGGTGGGTGCCGAATGGCATTAACCGACTCATTTACATGCGAAAAAGACGCTGGTGGTAAGTTATCTATTACTGGTGGATATCCGTTGATAGCTGATAGACTTGTGGATGGATGTTCTGCTGTCCGTAGATGGTTCGCCTTTAACAAACTCTATCGCATCAGTCGGCGAGTTTCTTGTAGTGAACAATTGGGTCCACACGTGCTAAGCGCAATTGCATCTCTGTGGGGATTTCTGTAGAAACGACGATACGATACATATATGTATATTCAATTACATACGGGAGGTACCGTCAAGAGATTTAGCAATATCAGATATGCAGTACTGATGGCAGAACGATAACCAAGAGTAGCATCCAGTTCAAAAGTTTTTGTACTTTTTTTCGCGCATCTGGTTTCTCCCCAGCCGTTTAAATAGTTCGTTTTCAGTCGGCTGTATGGGCTGGTTGTGGGAAGTAGGAGGGTAATAACCTCTTTCAATGCGCTTGCAAAACGTGAACAGGTAAATATGTTCAATTAGGCTCGACACGGCGAGCTCATTTGTTGATTCGAGCTGGAGCTCGAGCAGCGTAAATGTGAGATCCAAATCGTTATTAACAAACTTACCAGTATATACACCAGATGATTCCCTGACTGAAGCAGGCTTGTTGGGAAATAACATTCCATGATTTTCAGTTATTTTGTAGCGTCAGAGGGACAGTGATTTAAAAGAGTTAATGTAAATACGATTGAAGAAAAAGAATTTTTTGAAAAACAATGTTACGAAGACACAAAAATATATGCCTAAATTGCGATTTGCATCCTAAATATTTTAATAAAAATAATAATAATGGAGACCAAAAAACAGACTAAATACTACAGAAAAGGTATAGTAAAGGATGAGAGAAAATATATACAGCAAGCCGCTTGTCACGGGCCAAAATGGTGTGACAAAATAGTAATTTATAAATGAAAATGCAGGATTTGACTGTGGTTGGTTTGTGGTTGTTAAATTTTAAAATAGATTAATTTTTTTTATTTTATATAAATTAACTTCTGCTTTCACGGTGTGGATCCTGTTGAGATGAGAGAGATTTCAGGGTAGCTGTAGGTATGCTGGGATGGAACGACAGCAAAACTCCAGGGGCATCACTATTACGTTGAGGGACGTAACTGAAGCGTTGGGCGTAACGGAAGAATCAGAAGGCTTGAGGTAATGACACAAACTTTGGTCAGAGGTCATAATCTATATTGAAACAATATACATAATTAATATATGGAAAACAATTAACAATAATATATATATAATAATAATTAATAATAATGATATAATAATTAATAATAATAATAATCAATAATAATAATAATTACTTGTGGAAATTAATATAATATGTTATCATTAAAATTCAGTTTCTGTTTTGTATTTGAGATTTGTTTTAAGGAACTATACAAAAATATTTAAATTTTGAACATAAGTTTTAGAATAGCCAATAAATTTATAAAAAGGTTATTAAAATGTAAATAAACTATAATGGATATAAGCATTTATTGTTATATAGAATGTTTTTTCATTTAACATAAGCATGCAGCACAAGATAGAATTATTTAGATACACGATATTCAATATGATACACAAAAGCTGGCTTAGCAACAACGTACCTTGCTAACATGGGGGAAAAATGTTGTAACGAAAGTTTCAATAGCACAAAATAATATAAAAGAAGTCAGCGGTGCTTCATAAACAAATGTGAAAAGGATTTGGTAAACTGTTTCTGAGATTACACTGAGCTTGGCAGTTTTTCACGAAAGAATTGAAAAGCTTCTTGAGGAGAAATGGCGGCTGTTGTTCTATTGAAGAAAACGAGATTTTCTGATCACGTGACGAGGAAGACGACAATAATGAAAAAGGAGAAAGCGGAAGGTAATAATATATATATATATATATATATATATATATATATATATATATATTATATATATATATATATATATATATATATATATATATATTTATATATATATAATATATAATATACATATATATATATATATATAATATATAATCATATATATATATATATATATAATATATATATATATTATATATAATATAATATATATAATATATATATTTATATATATATATATATAAGTGGCCGCCTGCTATGAAGAGCGCACCAATCCATATCTTCAGAAACTACAAACGGCTACCGGAAAAAGAATACATGCTGAAATCTGGCAACAATTTTTTAACCGAGGAAACTGTAAAAAAAAAAAAACAAAAAAAAAAAAAAAAAAAAAAAAAAAAAAAAAAAAAAAAAAAAATCATATCTCGAAAACTACAAAAGCTACAGGGAAATGAAATATATTTTGGAATCCTTGTTAAATTTTTTAGTTAGGAAATGTAAAAAAAAATTAAATGAACAAAAATAAACATGATATTGGGCTATTTTTTTCTGGGTGGGTGCTGGGTACATAGTATTATAATACTATTATTTGAAAGTATTACACGGCAATTTTAGGGGGCCTCGAGCCTACGGGGAACACAGGGGGGGACGTTTACCATATACCCCGTAGGGAGGGGCGGAGGAACGCCCGCGACACTCCATACGCAAAAGAGCGGGGGTTCTGTCTGTTCGTGCTCGACGAGATTACTGCTTCATCACTGCTCGAGCCGTAACTCTGCGTTAGGGCCTTAACTCATCTCGGTTTTGGAAAGCCAAAAGGGTATAAACGAGGGCGTAGCGGCTAGCTCTCGGTGTTTGGAACCCCTCAATATATATCTCCTACAGATTGAAACGATTTTTTCATTTTTAGATGAAATTTTTTTTTTTTGATTAAAATTTTTATTTATATTTTCATATTTTTATATTTTTATTTTTTTT
>JABUQX010043024.1:0-15000 GCA_015478945.1 Trachelipus rathkii
TTTCAAATGCATATGGGTAAGAAGTTAGAGAGTAAGATAAATGAAAGTCATATAGGTGACGTTTTTCCAAAATTTAGTCTAAAAAAAAGAAAAAGATTGTGTGAATAGGATATGAAAATTTTGTAATAATTATAGGCGGCGACGGGGTTTAGGTGATAGGTTGCAATTTTATTTACTGGTTTGGAATTATATGGATGAATGTGTCAAAATTTTTTGCAAGTTTTCATACATTATTTGGTTCCAAGTGGGTGGAGTTTATACCTTTCCGAAACGTGTTTTACACACTGGCATATGTTCACATAGGTCATTAAATTCTAAATAATAGGTGATCCAGGTACAATACGTCAGCAGTAAGTCTATAGTGATATAGGCCCTACTATATTAGTAGGAATATACTTATAATTAATTATACTGCGGGAAGCGAGTGTATTGTTTTAAGATAGGGTGCCTGATCTGACGCTTCATGAAGTTGGGCAACTATAACCAGTGAGGTATATTTATTATTGGATGGTATGACTATACTTCTTACCCTATTCACTCATCTATTATAATACGCTAGTATCTTCTATATTAGCAGGGTGGGAATGACAGGAGCCCGATTGAATTAGGGGCTTCCCCTTGACTATATTAGCTGAGATAGTTAAACGATAGCGTCTTGTGACTACTTTATATAATGGCCGCTACTTCTTTTTACCTCCCTAGCGGGTAATTAGCCAGTCTCAGTTACGTAGTAGGTTATAGGGTTTGTACTCTATAAGCATTACTATATATTACTGAGGCTCGCCCTATTCTGTTAGTAATAATGTTTATCCTTACTATAAGTATCGAAGCCCTATCATAGATAGTACGCCGCTTACTTCACTACCGAGTATATATACTTCAATACACTTAATACTATATACGCCCGAGTCGCTCATTATAATCATAATATATAGAGTTTTATATATTATACTATCAACTACGATGGTCGCAGGTACTGCCTTTATTTATAATATCATTTTTCTTTACGTAAGTATAGCGGTAATCTAGCTTTTTTCGCTACCTTATATCGAACGCCAGTAGAGGATTAATAGCTACTATAGACTATACCGCCTCATTATATATATATATAATATAGTGAGCTGCCTCTACCTATAGGACTTACTCACGATACCGCCTTACGTATATAATATATTATATTTAAATATATATATATGTTATATATATAGGTTTTATATTTTTACTAATCTTATATATTCGAGCCGTCTAGAGAGACTGGAACACGATTTGATTATCGATCTATCGATAATACTCAAATACTTGGATATATAGACCATAATTCTATCTCGCTCTCTCTCTCTCTCTCACCGTCTTCTCTCTCTCTACTATATATTATATTATAGTATATTCTAGGTATATTTACTGTGACCAGTATCTATATACTATATACTATATCCGTTATATATACTCTACGCTTATATTAAGTGACTGTATGCTCGAGGAGTAAGCTTATTTTCCAGTGATGTATAACGGTAGCAGTAGGGTAGATATAGTATATACATATAATATGCTATATATTACTCTGTCAAGAGCTCTTGTTTGTCTCACTAAACAAAATTTCTTTCTTTCATAAGTCTAGAAATTAATAACAGCCCAAACTTAGCCCTAACCCTCTAATGGATCTTATTAATAGCCGAACGTTCGGCCAACTAGGTACGCAGCTAAGGAGCTGAATGGAACATTATGAAAGCCCTCTACCTCGGCCGCCCAACGCTATAATTATGAAAGCCCACAACTAGGTGCTAACTTAATGGACCTGTAGGTGTGATTGGATTAACCTCTTTATGAAGAACGCTAAAGGAATATACTAGGTATGATTTACCCTGATCAATACTATATCAAGCAGTATACAGTAGTAGCATATATATTTATATAATATTATATATGAAGGCTATTGTGACCCTATACCTTAGGCTAGACCATATATAGTAGGTCAATAGCCTACGGTTGGAGGTTTCTATATAATTATATATCACGTATTAATTCACATTTTTTAGTACTTAATAACAAAAGTTTTAATTTTAGTTTAGTAAATTTGTTAATACATTTAGGCAACAAAAAACATAAATCATTACTTGTAAAATAAAAATTAAAAAATACAGTAAGAAGGCTGGTAAAGTTGAATCATCATTACAAAAATATCAATAAATCATATAAATTCATATTTAACTAATTAAGTAAATAAATCTTTAAATTTAACTGTTTCACAAATAGAAACACGACGTCACTCGACGGCTTCTAAACAACAACTGTTTTCTTATATTATTTTATTATTGGGTTTTACAATTGCTATAGATATATCCATCGAATTCGATAGTAACGTCTATGTTTGTTGATTAATTATCGCCTTATTGACAAATATATCTTTTGTAATAATAACTTACCATTTTAATATATGCGACACTTTTCCCCAAAATTAATTTGAACTAATACTATATATTTATTGGTTATACTATATATAATACCAGGTATTTGATAATATAATATAATATTGATATATGTGTGCTATTATATATATATATATATATATATATATATATATAATATAATATAGGGTAATAGGTATACATATTAATATAAAGGATTATACTAATATACCTGAAATAAGATAACATTATTTTATATTTTCTTTAACCAATAAACGTGCGCCAAATCTAGAAGCAAAATGTATGTGACATATTTATATGCTAAAAAAAACGAATATGGATACTCGGAGAACATTTTAATTTTCTTTTCTAATAAATAATAATTATTCATTTTGTCTTTTAACAGGAAAATAGTTGTTATTTAATTTAATCTTTTTTTAGACGAAAGAATCAAAGGGAACTGCTTTCAAATATTTATGTTACATGTGTACCGGCGGGGTTGAGGGGAGATGGGGCGGTTTGTTTTCCTATTATTGCTTGCTGTAAAGGGGGCCTTTGTTATTTGTGTTGAGTATGTTAATGTTACTTATTATTTCAAGCTTTGGTGGCAATTTTTTATTAGGTAAAGAACACATAGCCATAATCTCACCCATGTGTGGACTGATTGCCTGCCTTTTATATTATATATAATATATATTTTCTACTATATAAGTATATATATATATAGGATATATGGACATTATATATTTAAATTATATTTATTTATATATTATATATATATATATAGGATGGTATAAAATATAATTAGAGCTATATATTTCGTGGTGAAGCTGAGGAAACAATGGTATAATTATATATATATATATATATATTATATTAATATATATAGGTTATATGATATTATAGAGATTGTTTGGGGGGGGTTGGTGAGTCGGGGTGTGAGTAGGGGTGGAGGTTGTGCTGTAGGGTGCTTTTTTGTGGGGGATGTGAGGAGGTGCGGTCGTTGTGGCTGGGGAGCTTGTTTGGTTTCATTTGGTCGGGGGGGGCGGCCCTTTTTGGGTTAGGGCGAATTATAAATATATATATATGCTTTATATATATACTAATAATAAGTATATATATAAGATATACTAAGTATAATATACTAGTTTATAATGTATTCTTACTTGGGGTATATAAGCTAGATATTATATTATTATTGTATCTATTATATATATTAGTTATGATAAACTGAGGTTATATGGTATACTCTTATCTAGGGTTTATTATTATTTTATGTATGGTATATATATAGGGGGATAAGCTTGTTGGTTTTTTTTATATCTATATTATATTACATAGTGGGGATCTATAATATATGACTAGTGCAGTGGTATATATAGTTAGTTTATCATATATATATGTATACACTGTTATTATATATATATATAATATATATATAGTTATAGTTATACGTATTTTCAAAGTAATTATATAATATATATATATATATAATATATATATTATTATATATATCTTGGTATCCAAACGGATGGATGGGGAGAAAGGCGATACAGAAAGAACTAAAATCACTTCTTAATCTTATAATTTCTTAATCACATGACATGATATTTCGATATTCGGTAATCCTTCTTTTTATCATTTAATAATATCTTTATATTTTTTTTTATCTTTGGTCCGTTATAATGCCAGATTCCCAAGGTATATGAGGTGTCATATTGGCGCTAATTATATTGAAGAAATTAGTGGTAATTTACCTTAGTCAATAATATGGATGGGAACGCATGCAATATGATTAACATAAATATATATATATATATTAGTATAGGTAAACTAAATATATAATATATATTATATATATATAATATATATATATTACTATATATATATATATATATATATATCAGAGGTGGGCACATCACGCTTGTTTCCGATGAGTTGTCTTTTTGTAACGGCTCCTGCTCGAGTTAGAAGGGTAGTGGCCGCTCTAGCGCACATCCGCACCCGAGAAAAACGTAAGTCCGCTAGCGCTCCCCTGTCGTCACTTATTCAGCAAGACCATCAAAACGCTCCGCTATCGCAAGTCAGCACGTCCGCACGTCCGCACGTCTCCCGCTTATAATGTGCGACTTCCAAAAAGTTTAAATATTAAATACTTAATAGTATATATCCTTACAAAAAAAATTTATTTATATCATATTAGTATGGAAAGAATTGAATGAACATTTACAAAATCTCAAGATTTTCTCTTATTTCCTCCTCAATGTCGTCTTCAAAAGGACAAGAGATCCATATTACCCTTTCAAAAAGATTAGCTGCTCAAAATTAAAAGCAGTTAAAGCTGACCTCTTTGCCCTCAAAAAAATATCCAACGCACCAATACTAATATTACGACTCGGGTAGAGCAGCCGCAGAACTAGGAGAGAGGTGAAATATTAATATTTTTATGAGGAACAGGGAGTTCGGAACAATTCTGTGCGGCTATGCTGAAAGGGAAAAGATTGTCCGGTTGGTGAGGAAGGAGTGCTGGTGGTTAGTTGTTCGCTTGCCAGCAGTCATTGCTAATTTAAGGTCTCACCTAAATCATTCTGCTTATTTCTCTGAAAAATATTTTTAGACCTAATCCTGGTCCACACGACAATAAGAAGGTCTTTTTCATATCAAGACTTTAAGTAAGAATCCATGAAAAGGTCGACTTCTTCTCCTGCAGATTCGAATGCTCAATGCTACGTATCAGCTCGGTAGCTATAATATATATATATATACTATATAATAAATAATATATATATAATATATATATATATATATATATATATATATATATATATATATATTAATACAGTATATATATAACTGAATATCATATATATATATTATATATATTATAGTATATTTATATTATATATATATATATATATATATATAATCATATATATATAATTATCATATATATAGGCTATATATATTATATATAGTCAATGTAACTATATATATATAATATAGTATATATATTTATATATATACATTGATATACATAGTATATATATATATATACTATATATATATATATAATATTATAATATATATATAATTATTATATATAATATATATATATATATATTAGTATATATATATATATTTATATATAATATATATAATATATATATAGTATATATAGTATATATATAATAATGTATATATATTTCGGTGTAAAACCCAAATATATATATATATATATATAAATTATATATATATATATATATATATATCTATTATATGATTATATTAATTATATAGTCTATAATATATAATATTATAATTATTATATATATTTGGGTTTTACACAGAAATTATTTAGATATTGCCGTAAGTTATCTAAGTAGTAATAATAAATTTAAATGTAATAGTTATAGATGAGGGTAATAGCCATTTCGTCTATAAATCAATTTAAATTTATTATTTATATATGGTACCTTTAAGAATTTTATATATTTATTTTTGGAAGTTTAATATATTAAAATAATAAGTCAGAATCTAAAAAGTATAATTAGTTTATAAACTTAAAATATAATTATATTTGTTCTTTATTAATAACAATTAAGAATTCGTTAATATAGTAACTATATTTCATACATTTTTTACAAGGTGCGGAAACAAAAGAGCAGGGAAAACTGGGTTTTTGAGAGCCGCACGTGGCAAGTCCGCTAATTTCCTGACGTGTCCGCACCTGACGAGTCCGCACCTCCGCTAGTCCGCACCTATTCTGGTTAGTCTCGGCTTCGAGCGGACTATGCGGACCATAATTGACTATATAATAATGTCTTGATATATATATAATATATATATATATAAATAACTATATATATATATAGTGATAATGATATATATTTATATATGATATATACTATATATATATATATATATTATACTAGTTTTTCCTTGTCCTTTAAAAAGGAAGTTAACCGATATAAATCGAATCGAACAAACGATGTAATCGATTTTTTTTGTTCGATTAATTTTCAATGGGGCAATAGAAGCGGAAGGTCAGTTACACTCAAAAAAAAAACATTTTTATTTTTTTTTTAACTAAAGGAATACGCCAAGATGTAAATGCGCAAAAAATGGTAAAGAGCAGGGTCCTTCTCGGTCCTCGCAGCCGGTGCGGAGGGTTGACGGGGGGGGGGGAGGACCTTGGTTCCCCCCCTCTAACCCCACGCCGTCGGTTTGAAAGCTGTGACCTTAAAAAAAAAAAAAAAATTAAAATAAAATAATTTAAAAATTAAAGAATGCCAGCTTTTGGCAACGATCTTGAGCTCTCTTCTATTGGAGGTTTTTAGCCAAACCACGGTAGACTATTTTTCTGCAAGTAGTGCTGCTTGGCGAATTTCCAGCGATATAATGTCTTTTTATTTGTAACTTCCTGATTAAAAAGGAATGAGTGCCTATATATAATATATATATAATAATATATAATATATAATACTAATAATATATATATATATATACTGAGGTGATTTTGTATATATATATAACTACTATATTTATATATATATAAAACTATATAGTATATAACTATATACTATATGTATATACATACTAGGTTGCCAGGATTGCCAAATTAATATCAATTATTGTTTACATGTTCTGTTTTGATGTAACAGGATATCCGGATGTTCGAAATAATACTTGCCTTGAGCACGTCGTGATCCATCATTATGGGTTCAATAGTTTCAGAACATCACTTTCAGAATTACGCCGTTTAGATACCGATCTTTTCCAAGTTTGGCTTTTTCCAAGGATCTTTGGAAGGGTGTCCAACAATGGAATTGGTTACCCATATAACAGTCGTCTGCGTTATTATGCGGCCTTGTTACTTATCAAAAGATAATTAACTATAACGTCAAGAGTTTAAAGAGAGTTTATCACGATGTTAAAGTGTCATTTGCTCAAAGGTTACTCTTTATCAAGATGTCATTGACTTTTTTAAATGACTATGTCAATTTAAATGAGTTCCCAGATCGAATCTGCCATCAACTAGAATTAAGATCGGAAATTCTCATTATCAAGTATCAGTCATTGCAAAAAATCGATCCAATCAATTCATCAATCATGGAAGTTACATCCTTTAGTGCTGGATTCATCTCACTTGGATGAAGACAGAGTGAAAGGCCCAAATTTCTTTCAAGAAAGAATAAACAACATCGTTTGCGGGAATCTTTCGGTAAGTCACAACCTTTTATTTTATATCGCAAGCACAAGCGATATTCTTAAATTTAATATCAATTTCATAAATAAAGTTAATTTTGCCTATAACAAATGTCTTCTTTGTATTACGATTACAGGGGATGATTAAAAAAGAATAGGCTCTAGTGTACTATCTCTGTCGTGTTTGTTAATAAGAAGAGGTTCAAAGGTGTATCACCTCAAGAAAATCATAATGGAAATTAAAACATGACCGTTTTTTTTTCTTTGAGACAAATATTTCCAAGCCAATAAACTAATAAAAAGATACAATTTTACTTATTGATGTGTTTTGGTAACTCTCCTTACAATATTATATATATATATATGTTATATATATATATATATATATATATTATATATATATATATATATATATATATATATATATATATAATATATATAATATATATATATATATATTATATATATATATATATAATAGGCTATTTTATAAGTGGTTGACTCCAGGAACGAAAATCAATAATTAATGTATCGTTATTTATAATTTTAGGGTAAATACATTAAATTTTTGGGTAACCTAACCTAACCTAACCTAACCTAACCTAACCTAACCTAACCTAACCTAACCCAACAACCTAAATTAACCTAACCTAATATTAACGGAGTCAACCACTTTCCACCTCCATATATTATATATATATATAGATATATATATATAATATATATAATATTAATATATATTTATATATATATATATAATATATATATATATATATATATGGTAATAGTAGCGCAGAGAGCTTCACTACCGATTTTTATAAAAAATCACAGGATATACTGTAAAAAAATAATAATGACGAATAAAAAAAACAAACGTGGCTGTCTGTTTAGGAAAAAAGTTAGAGCCTCTCAAAATTGTTAAAACTCCCATAGGATTTTCTTATAAAAAAAAAATCACAGGATATACTCTGAAAAAATAATAATGAAGGATAAAAAAAGCAAAATGATTTAAGTCTTTAGTAAAAAAAATTACAGCATCTCAAATTTACGAATTTTCCCATATACTTTCTTATAAAAAAAAATTAGTGGGCCTCGTGCTCGTTTTATGGGGTCATCCTAGATTCAGGCCTATGCAATAAGATTTTTAAGTTATACATAATAGTTTTCTCTGTTTATTACTACAAAACATCATAACCTGAACTAGAGAGCCTGAAATGAGACTTAACCTTTGATGGATCAAAAATGAAAACTCTATGGGAGTTTTAACAACTTTGAGAGGCTGTAATTTTTTTTCCTAAAGAGACCGCCACGTTAGTCTTTTTTATTCATTATTATTTTTTTAGAGTATATCCTGTGATTTTTATAAAAATCGGGGGTGAAGCCCCTCTGCGCTACTATTACTATATATATATATATATATATATATATATTATATATATATATTACAAAAAATCTATAGTATATATATTATATATATATATATATATATATAATATATATATATAATATATATATTATATTATATATATTCAGGCCACTTCTATCAGGTTTATTCGCCGCAACAGGGACACGAGGAAGTGGAAAAGAAACAGTTCATGGAAATGTTGGAGAAGGTGAAGGATGGGAAAAGAGAGGAGTATGTATTATTGTTTGATTGGAAATTTTAATGCAAGAGTGGGAAGGAGAAGAGACAAGGTGGGGAGAATTGCAGGACAGTATGGAGAGGAGATAAGGAATATTGAAGGAGAGATGTTGATAAATTTCTGTTTGAGGAAAGGAATGAAGATCATGAATGTTTTTTTCCAACAGAGGGACTCACATAGGTTCACAAGGTATAGATGGAACAATATCGCAGGAGAATTCGACCAAATATCTATTATGGACAATGTAATATCGTCTGATAGTAGGCTAATAAGGAATCTTGAAACCTAATCCTGGAGTAGACAATGGATTTTTCGGGATCAAATAGATTGTTGGTGACGGACCTGGCGGTGAAGGCAGAAAAGCTGCAAAATAAAGAAGAGAAATGTGATTAAAGAGGAGTCAATGAAGGAGTGTGACAAGAAAAGGGAATATATTGGAAAAATAAGTGAGGACTTGGGACAATTATTAGGAGAAGGAATGATGGGGAAGATACAAGAAACGGTAAAAAGGGTAGCAATGGAGACCGGAGACCTTAGGAAAAAGATGGGTAGGAGGAAGGAAGAAATGACACGCAGTGGTGGACTGAAGAAGTGAAGGAGTCAATAAAGAGGAAAACAGTATTGATGAGTAGGTGGCTAAAAAATAGAACTGTGCAGACAAGGGATCAGTATATGGAGGCAAAAAATGAGGCAGAGAGAATGAAAAGAAGAGTAAATGAAGAAGGGGCAAAGAGAAAGGCAAAAAGAAATGATGGAAGATGAGAGGGCAGAAAGGAAGAAGATTTTTAGTCTGGAAAAACAAATAGAGGCTCAAAGAGGAAAGTGTGCAACATCAAGGAAAAGCAAGAGGAAGATTTGGTGAGATCAATAGACTCAAACAGGAGATTGATGGAGTACTTCAGAGAAGTGCTAAATGTGAGTGAACAGGTGGAGGGGGGGAAAGAGATGTTAGAGGGAGAGGAAGATGAGGAGAAGAGGAGATCACTATGGAAGAGTTAGAGGTGACTCTGAGAGCGATAAAGAACGGTAAGGCACCGGCGGAAAGATGGAATATCCATACAATTGATAAAAGAGAGAGGAGAGAAAGTGAAATAAGTAATTCTGAAACTGTTTAATAAGAGTTGGAACAAGAGTGAAGTACCGGAAGGTTGGGGAAAGTCAACTATAGAGCCAATATAGGGAAAAATGGGTACAGGAGACTGTATAAACTACAGGGGAAGTTCCTTGTTAGACCACTTGGCAAAAACATGTAAGAGAATACTAGAGAGAAGGTTCAGAATAGTAGTAGAGCCCAGACTGGGGAAGAACAGCAAGGATATAGAAAGAACAGAAGCACGACGGATCTTTTGTTCGCCCTGAGAATTGCATTGGAAAAGGTATGGGAATATAACAAACGAGCATATATTTGCATTCATAGATCTGAAGAAAGCTTTTGATTCAGTGCCTAGAGAGAGACTGTGGTGAGTGCTGGAGAGAGAATTTGTAGTCCGTAGAAAGTTGAGAGGAGCTCTGGAGAGTTGTATAGTAATAGTAAATATTATGTAAAAGCAGAATATGATAATAAGGAATGGTTCGATGTGAGAAAAGGGATTAAACAAGGAAGTGTGCTGTCACCAATTTTATTTGTATCATATCTGGATGTAGTGATAAAGAAGGTGAGAGAGGATATTGGAGATATTCTGGCATATACGGATGATTTGGCGTGCTGGAGCGAAGAAGGAGACATATTGAGAGAGAGTTAGTGGTCTGTTTTGCGAATAGGTCTACAGAGGTCTGTTTGACTATGAACACAGAAAGGACGGAGATCATGGTGGTCAGTAGAGAAGGAGGAAGAGAGCTGAGAATGGAGGAGGATGGGACAGAGATAAAGATGGTAGAGAAATGTAGGTGGTTGGGTGGAGTATTTGGAAGAGAGGGAGGAAATGTACAAGAGATCGCAAGTAGGATAGCTCAGGATGGGGAAGCTGTAAGAGCAATGTATCCCATACTGAAAGATAGACAGATGTGTGTGGAAGTGAAAAGGGTGATATTGGAGGGTGTGTTAACACCGATTTTACTATATGGGGTAGAGATATGGTGTACGACTACAAGAGATGATAGTAAAATACAGTCGGCGAGGATATACGCTTATTAGAGCGAGTGTGGGAAAGACTAGAATAGACAGACAGAGAAACGAAAGAATAAGAGAGGAGGTTGGAATGAAGGCTATATTAAATAATATGGATGCAGACAGTTTGAGGTGGCGGGGACACTTGGAGAGGATGCAGGAGAGGAGAGTGGCCAGGAAGAGATGGAAGTGGAGACCGGATGGAGTGAGATCAAGAGGAAGACTTAGGAAGAAATGGGAAGGTTCGGTGGAAGACTCATTGAGAAGATATGGAATGCCGTCGATGCAGGAGCTGAGGGAAGAGGGAGGAAAGAGGAAAATGCAGAAGAGTGTTGGCCCTCTTACAGGGTCTTAATTAGTGATGCGACGATTAATCGTCATCTTCATTGGTAAAATCGGTATATTTTTTTCAATCGTCATCGTCATCGTCATTGGCAAAATCGGCATATTTTTTTCAATCGTCATCGTCATCGTCATCGTTATCGCCAATTTTTGCCGATTAATTTAACAAATATTAAGAATTTTGGATAATATTAAAACTCAATTATATAATATTATATATATATATATCTATAATATAATATATATATATATTATATAATATATATATATATTATATATATAATATTATATATATATATATATATATATATATTATATATATAATATATTATAATATAATATATATATATATATATATATAAATATATATATATATATATATAAATATATTAATATATATATATATATATATATATATAATATAATTATATATATAAATATATATATATATATAAATAACCCATTTGCTTATGGTAGTAGACATTCCAGTGCCAAATGGTTCGCCTTTATGCTCTGCGTTCATATCCAACTCCATCCTCAGACAACATCTTAGAGACACCACCTTTTTATCCACATATCATATATACAACTTATATCCACACCCCATCTTCTAGACAACATCTACAAACATCCCTATCCCCTTATATCCCTAAATGTGTGGAGAGCAAAAAATTGCCCATATTGTATGTCCTGCGTGACGTAGAAGGCGACTAAGGAAGGTGGTAGTTGGGTTGGCTACCCACTACCACTTAGCTTTTGCCAGGTAATTCTAAGCATGCCTCGAGAAGTCGAGGTTTGCCGTAACGGCCTTCAATCTTTCGTGCGAAATGTTATGAATCGTATGGGTACAAGGAATATCAGAGGAATAATTGTTGAGGGGAAGAGGAGAGAGGTGATGGATGTATTTAGAAAGGGCAAATTTGATTTGCTCGCTGTGACTGAAACAAAGATGAAAGGAAACGGTGAAAATGATTAGTGTAAAATGAGTTTGTGCTGGTGTGGAAAGGAATGAGAGGGGGATAGAAAGAGTTGCAATTCCGATGAGTGACTTGTGGTAGAGAAGCTTACATGGTAATTTTTGTGTGTGAGTACTAGAATCTAATAGTTAAATTTAAGTTTGAAAGGGTCAAAGTACGTGTGGCTGTGACATATGGTCCATCTGAGAGAAATGTTGAAGAGAGTGCGATTTTCTGGGATAACTGAATGATGTTTTGGATGAAGGTGAAGTAAGGAGATTCAGTTCATTTGCCACATATCTGCCCAACCAAGAATTTTTTTTTTTTACAGTGTCACTACACCTCACGGGCAGATCCCTATTCGTGGAGGGGGTGTAGTTCGCTCAAAACTTCACCCTCTAACGTAAATTACGCAGATTAGCACAGAAGCAGGCTAAAGTGAGGGAGATTAAATTCAGCAGGAATACAGGAAGAGGGAAAATAATTCAAAACAGAGTGGCTGGAAAGAAGGAAGCACAGCAGCGAACTATGCCTGGAGTTACCAGTATCAACACGAAACTGTGCGCAGATACAGCACCCCTTGTGCTACGAGGCGTCGTAAAGGTGGTGGTACACAAGTTGATAAGTTTCCCTCGAGACCTGCCACTGCGGTACCTATAGAATAGAAATAAAGCACCAACATGGCGCCGCAAAGATAGAGGTCAAGTGAAGTGAAAAGTAAGAACAGTTTATAACCTTTTGCCTTTGACCTCGACCTGCCAAAGCCCGAGTGAAAACCAAAAGTCTCCCCAGATATGAAGCAGTTAACTTCCGTACATGGGCGGATGAGACCCTTGTAGAGCTGGAGCAACTGAAAAGAAGAAAAAAACTCTAGCAGTCTAAACAGAACTCCCAGTTTTTTGAGGCCAACCTAGCAACCGTCGTGATGTGAGGTTTCCAAGACATTTTTTGGTTTAGTGTAAGGCAAGGATGTTTATATTGTCAACAGGAGAAACGCGAGAACCGTCGAAAGAGATAGGAAAGCTGGAAGGTGTTTTAAAGAAGTAAATTTGTAGAAGCTTGAGTTTTTAAAATGAATTGATTTCACAATGGTTGAGACTACCCCACCCAGAAAATTCTATCAAGATCAGCGAGAATAGAATCGTTAAGAACGCAGAGGCCAATTCTAGAAGTAAAAGGGGAGCAGAATTGAAATGAGATTTGAAGAATGAAGGGTCGAGTCAGTCGCTCATATATGATGGATTATGAGTTAGATGTGCAGGTTGAGATAGATCATTAATGAAAGGTTGAAATAAAGTAGGAGGTAAGACAGAAGTCTGAGGAACACCACTATTGACAGAAAAAGAAGCAACAACCGTTATTGAACGATTTGAAAAAAAGCTAGATATAAGTAAGCAAAGAGAAGGAGGAAACCCAAAGGAGGGTAGCTTGAGAGCATGACGTGTACCATGCAACTCGGTTAAATGAATTTGGATATGTCATAGCGTCACCACGCAAGTCTAACCGTAGTTCCATAAAGCGGAAAACATAACCGGTTATGATAGGAAATAAATCGCCAGTAGAACCTCGAGTGCCGGAAAGCCGTACTGGTGATCGGAAAGAAGAGATGAGTTTCCATATGATCAAAGAAGTGAGAGTTGAGAAGATTTTCAAAGATCTTAGATAGAATACAAGTGACAGCTATTGAGCGATAGTTAGAAGGATCAGAGCGGCTTCCTTTTTTTGGAATATGTTGGGCATGTGCGAGCTTCCAACACTGAGGAAAAGTGCCTAGTATTGAGACAATAGCGAGTACAGTTGAACCGAGGGGCAGGATAACACGGAAGAGCACACTCCTCAAAACTCGGGGTGGAATGCCATCCGGGCCACACGCCTTACTAACGTTCATAGATTTCAGGAGCCATGCACAACCGATCAATTGGTAATCACCAGGCAATAGGCATAAGGACACCTGAGAGAAGAGGAGGAGAGGAATGCCAGAATCGTCCAGGGTTGAGTTAGAGGAAAATAGGAGGCCGAAGAGATTGGCCTTTTCAGTTGGGGAATTAGTAACAGAACCATTCAGATCGAATTAAGAAGAAGGAAGCACATTTACAAGAAGTTTGTTAGAGAGTTTGGGCAAGAAGCCAGAAATATTTGTCAGTAGGAGAACCAATTAGGTTAGCGCACCTTCGTTTGATGAAAGCCAGCTTTGCTCGTCAAAGAGTATCCCTGCAACGATTTCTAGCTGAATGAAAATTAGCGAGAATGATAATAGGAGAAAGAGAATTTTTCCACCCCGATACGCACTGTCTCTAGCCTGAATGTCCAGAGAACAAGCACGATCGAACCATGATTTATGA
>JABUQX010043024.1:17500-26075 GCA_015478945.1 Trachelipus rathkii
TTTGGTCAAAGCGAAATACTGATTTAGTTAGGAAAATTAAACTCTGTAGGTATAATGGAGAATTCACTTGCCAAAAGTTAAATTAATAGGAAAAATTAACGGTACAAATAACTATAATCTGCTGAATCACCAAATCTATTTTCCTTTATATTTACATTTTAAATAGTGATTAAATTTTTACAATTAATTTTATCACAAAGAAAATCTCAGATCAATCGATACTGAACACCTGAGCTTTTCTTTATAATAAAATTCTATATAAAAATGAGCTCTTCAGTAGGTTAATATCACAAAAAAAATGTGTTTCATATTAAAGTTATTTGTACCGTTAACTATTCCGATTAAATTAAAAAGTTTTAGCCTGTGAATTTTCCATTAAACTTACAAATTGTAATTATCGTTAACTAATCAGTTTTCAAAACCAAATATTAACAACTGATAAAGAAAATATGATCTTCATAAATAAAATACAATGCTTGTGCAATTTTTTATATTTTTTTTGTAAGGAATAATCGTAATTGAAATTACAGATTTTAAATTACTAATTATCACAATTAAGTAAATCAGAGTTAAGTTAATTTTACATTTACCTTTTCAGATATTTGAAATAAATTTTATGTAACAAAATATACATTGCTTACAAATTATAATTAGAGCAAAGAAAGTACTTCAATGCTCAAGTGTTAACATAATTGGCAACAGAGGATGAAAAAAAAACAGGTGCAAATGATTTATATAATAGAAACGAAAATAAAGACTACAGAACATTTTTTAACTGAATATAATAATAATAATAATAATAATCATAATAATAATAATAATCATAAAGAATAATAATCATAAAGAATAATAATAATCATAATAATAAAGTATTTATCATATATTAAAGATTCCACTTAAAAATTTTTTACCACCAATAAAATTCAACTTATAGGAGTTATAATCGACACACTCGGAAAGACATGATAGTGATAGACTTTTATTTTCGGGTTTCTCAATTTCATAAGCATGAAAATGAGTGTTAAATTCAAGCGTTCTGTATGGCTTACCACAAAATATTAAACGGGGAGGATCATAAACAAAAATGTAAATTATTTCAAAAAATATTGGCATATCATCTTTAAGTGCATTAAACAAAAAATATTTTGATTTATAGGTACGGCCATTAAAAATAACACGACGATAAGCATTAAACCTTTCCCCATAAGTTGATAAACTTGCATTAAGACGTACTATTTCAGGAAAATCCATTACATTTATTTTTTCTCCACAGACAAGAGTATCATCCAAACATCTGTTGGAAATTAAACGATAAGAAAATTTTAATTGATATTTAGTAGCAATTGTTTTAAGTAGATTTCTTCTACACTGACTAGTATTACTAATTAATTTCAACTCTCTATGTTTCGCTTCAAATCTCATACACCATAAATTAATAAGAGGACCATATTCACAAACCATCCGCGGATAGTGCACCATAAAATGATGTTTAGGCTTTAAATTAGAATCTGAAAATAAATTTAAATACATTTCATGATGTTCTGAAATAAGAGTAGACAGTAAAACATGAATTCCCTTTTGAAGTGTGCTTGAAAATAAAATATCTAAAATTTGTCTAAGTATCAAATACAATTGCCAATGTTTGTCACTGCATGGTATATAACTTCCTATAAGGTAAGGAAATATATTTACAAAGGAAATCATTTCCGATGCAGAAAAACCTAATGAATCTTTGACTAAATTTTCGTGTTTTATGCAAGGTACTGCAGCTTCATTTTCTCCGTAACTGTAAAAACGAATCCTATTATTTAAAGTTTCAAGTGAAAAAATATTTACATTTACATAAAAAAGTATGATTTTACTCAAATCAAAATTACAAACACCCTCAGTTATATCGTGCATTAAATCACCAATAACATTGTCCAATATATGAAAATTTGAAACTTTATTAAAAATGCATTCAGATCTTATACCAGTTTCTGAAGGCGTATTTAATAATACCTCTCTTTCATATTCATCTTTCCTCCTCAGTAATAAAATGTCTTCCGTCATTTGTCTTTGCAAGATTTCCTTACTCGCTTTACAATGCCTACAGTAATAATTCGCATTAAAACTTTGAACAAACCCTCCAATTGTATTCATAGCTAAATTATCACCAATAAGTGATATCAGTTGAAAATAAATTTTAAAGTTTCCATTACCGATTTTCACTTCAATACCTTCTGCTTGCAAATAATTTAAATCTTTTATCATCTTGTTGAAAATAATTTCGTTATCAAACATTCGCATATCTGATGAATAAGATAACATTAATAAAAAAATATTTTCTAATCGCGATTGAAACTCTTTAGGAAAACATCGAACAGAAAAGTAAAATGCTCCTATTTTGTTCTTACCAGCATGTGAACCCAATGGATTGCCACATTCAAAATCATCATAGTAAAGAAGGAGTGGAAAAATTCTTCTTCCTGGGTAATTTAATTTACTAGTGGCCATATTCCCATTACTAATATCATTTAAAAGTACAGACTCTGAACAAGAATCCATGTATTTACATGCAATATCATAAACGTTGTCCATCGAGAACAAACATTTTAAGGTATCGATAATAGGAATATAACAAATACGAATGGGAACTTTTTCTATGACTGTTTTAAGTTTATATTTCTTCAGTTTGGTTTTATATCCTATCGTTATAAGCTGAGGATCAACATACACCTCTTTTTTACGTAGATACTTTAAAGTTAAAAATTCAGTACGAAATACTGAAAATGGATTTTGAACGCTATTAAAAACCTGTTCTAGAGCATGCGAGTCCATATCACGAAAAGTAGAAAGAATTTTGTGTTTAAGCAAGGGCAAGAATGATGAATTAAAAATTAAATTCTCAGCTTGGAATATTTCCTCTCTAATTTTCTTTCTTGATGCAAAATCATTATGAAATTTTTGAGAGACAAATTGCAGAATTTCTTCCTCGAATTTACTTTGTAGGGCTGAAACATCATATTCTAAAAAAGAGACTTGACATTCGTCTTTCATTTCTAAAGGATGAGAAAATTTATCATTAGATAGATTAATATTTTGACGTATTAAAGTAGATTGAATAATGTTACTGGAAGCACCGCTTGAAGACTCTAAAAGATTATCATTATTAGAACTAATAAAATCATTTTGTGAATTTTGTTTTGTTTTTTTGTAATTTTGATTAGAGTTTATAACTTTTAAATTGGAAAGATGTTTTTTCAAATGTCTTTTAAAGGGCCATTTTAAACAAAATTGCTTTTGGCAATTACCTTGCCCACATATAAATTTACTTTGAGAATACTGCTCTGGGTGAAAAACTTGCAAATGTAATATCAAACTAGAATCACTAGGTACTTTTCTCTTACAATAAAAGCAAACAAAACTAAATTTAGCAATTTCCATTTTCTAACTATAAATTTTAAGGTTATCAAAATTTTAATCCGAAATTTCGTCAGTATTATATGATGTTATATCTGAAATTAATTCGCACACATCAGAAACTGTCTTATCCCACTCAGTTGTAATTTCAAAAAAGAACTTCTGTATAAATAACCAAACACTTTCAGATTCCATAGGGTATTGAAGGTGGAAAACATGAAAAGCTTTAAAGCAGTTTTCAATTGCATTTAAGGGTGAATCAAATCTGTATAGCACTTTATTCATAACCACGTAGTAATGCACTGCATTCAGAAGATCTTCTCCCTCAATAATTACAAATGGCTGCATGTGTAATGACATCTCCCCAAGCTTTTCCTGTCTTCGAGAAATGATGTTAGGAATATCATCTGCAATCTGAAAAAGAAATGCATTAATATTAGAATGGAATAAATCATAATACTAATATCCTCAGCATTCTGAAAAAGAAATGCATTATTAAAATGGAATAAATCATAAAATTAACATTTTAACTTTTTAAGGGATATTGTGAGTAATAAAAGTAAAAAGGGAATATATTTTTAATTTAGTAAAAAGTATAATATAAAACTAAATAATAAAATTACCAGAGCATGAATCATGAAAGCCTCTTGCATGTCACCTTTCGAAGGTTTCCAATTTGTATTCTTTTTGGATGGAAGTGCGACTTTTTTGGGTTTTAGCAGCAGGGGTAATAAATACAGAAGAACAGCATCTTCTCCTATAAAGGGAAATTTTGAAAGAAAAAAATATAGCTGGATTTTACAAATTTGGTTTAAAAAACTTTGGCTATTTAAACAAAAATATCAATCCTCGAAATAACATAAGCAATAACACTGCCTAAATACGTACTGGAAAAATTACCATTACAATTATCAAATCCAACTTTATAACTACATTAACTTCTTACAATTTCCCCTTTTTATATAAATAAATTTCTACTTTATTCAAAATATTCCTTTAACTTAAATGCCAGATATTATCAATTCATTATGTAAATATTAGCACGAGATGTCAGTCACGATTAAAGAAATCAAAACTGTTAAATCCCCATTTTATTATACGAGCCCAATTTCCACTATAATTTAAAAAAATTGTTTGATAAAAGATTCCAACTACAACCTCATCTCTGAATAAAAAAAATGGGATGTCTATTCCTACTAAAAACCGAGTGCCACTGAAGGAGACTTACACCCATTCCTAAAATTATGCCACTAAAAACGACTTGAACCTTTTCTTATAACTTATATTTGAAATGAAAACATTTGCGTACATATATTTGATTTCATAGCTATAAAATAAAAATAATGGTGGAGTGAAAAACCCATTCAAAAATACTATGATAAAATTATTTACACATGTAAATATGACCATTACTTCATACTTAATGATTAATTACTAATTTGAAATACGTAATAACACATGCAGGCATTAATGATAATACAAATAAACAGAAAACTACTAACCTTTTGAACCTTCAGGGTGAATATTTTTCAAAAGGTTGATCCATGTTTTATGTTTGATTCTGTTCATCATTAAGTGTTTAATACTCTCTTTATTCAAATTCCATTTGAGATAAAATTTAGATGATGTTCCAAACATAGTTATAAAATCAATACTTATCTATAAATATATATATATATATTATATATTATTATTATTATTATTATTATTATTATTATTATAAATATATATATAAATATATATATATATATATATATATATATATATATATATATATATATTATTATTATTATTATTATTATTATTATTATTATCCTCCTCTCTCCCCAAGAATGAGGGTAAGGTGCGTTATTGCATCGGAAAAGAAAAGTAATAGAAGAACATGACACAGTCGAAAAGAAAGCCCAGCCTTACCGCCCTCTCAATATCAATTAGCGGGAACCCGTCGCCGTCAGAAAATCCACCCTAGAGCTTCATGGGACCGCGACGGATCCTCACTAATACTATGTAAATCGTCAGGTGCAGGGTTCATCCCTTGACCCAGGTGGGCCACAGCCACGCCCCCTCACAACACCCCGCCATTCATTCATACACCTTTTTTCTCGCCTCTACCAAACTCACATTTCTTTCCTCCAGGCATTGCATTCCTTCACTGCATCCATCCATTTTTTTCTTCGGTCTCCCAGGCGGTCGGTTTCCCAACACTCTCGCCACTATACATCCGCTTAAACCGACTATCATCCATCCTTTCCACAGCGACCAAACCATCTCAACATACTTTCATTTATTTTCTCATTTATTTGACCCCTTTCTTCACACCACATCTCTCTCTAATACGTTCATTCCCTCTCTTTAGGAATAACTTTTCACACCTAAAAACCCCTAAGGTTGTCCATCTGAAACACGTTGAACTTAGATATACTTATTCCAGACCATAGCTTCACTACTATACATTAACACAGGTAACAACATACCCCTCATGTAAGACCCTACACTGACTTGCAGTCCCTTCACATCCACCAACGATTTAATTGTGTACCAGCCACCTTCCTACCATTCCCAAACTTTCCTACTACACTCTGTGTACCTGCTATCCGTTCCTTTTCCTTTTCATCCAACATATGTCCTAAATATTTAAATCCCAGACAACTGCCCAGCTGCCTCACCACTCCAACATAACTCACACCGAGGACTATCTCACTCACAACCATAACCTTGCTCTTATCTATGTTAACTTTCGAACCATTCCTTTACACACCCTCTACCAACTCTACTATACTCTTAAACCCTCAGATTCACTACACAAAAACCGAAGCATGAGTAGGGTCATGAAAGATGGTGCCCCTCCACTCATCATTCCATCATTCTGACACCATTTCCTGCAACCCCCATTCTAATTCTTTCATAACCCATCCATATACAATAAATAACCGTGAGACATAACACATCCCTTGCCCCACTCACTATTAATATTAAACCAATCACCCCTTTGACACCATTTATCTACACACGCCTCATCTTCGGATACATACTTTTAATTCCCATTCAGAAGCCTACCACCAACACCATATTACTAACACCTCCCATAGAGCTCTCCTCATTAATCCATCATACGGCTGTGAGCTGCAAATCCTTAAAACCCAAATACAATTTATTCTTTCTCTCTCTCATTTTCTCAATCATTTGTTTCAATGTAAAGATTTGATCCACACATCCTCTACCACTCCTAAATGCACCTTGTTCTTCACCAATCAGTCCACATCAGTCACTCGGACGTACTCCTTTCTTGACCACAAATACCTGCATTATATATTCTCCCTACAACACTCAATAAACTAATTCCCCTATAATTCCTAAAGTTCCCCTTATCTCCCTTACCCTTATATAAGGGTACTATTACTGCTCTCCTCCAATCTCTCGGAACTATACCCTCCATAAACGCTTTATTACACAACTTCCAAATCCAGTCAATCACTATCTCGCCTCCGTTCTTGATCATTTCACCAGTAATTTCATCTATACCTGCAGATTTACCATTCTTCAACTTTCTCACTCTACCCATTACTTCCTCCTTGCTAATAACCTCATCCCCAAAATACCTATTCCTTCTTGCACCATCAAACCCACACACATTCACTATCACCTCTTCATTACTGTTAATATTATACAGATTCTCAAAGTGTTCTTTCCACACTCCCCTCACATCCATTTCATCAGTTACAAAAGCACCATCCCTATTCATTATTCTAAGCAGGTTCCCCTTATTCTCATTCTTAACCTTTCGCGCTTCCTTCCAGAAAAGCTTCCTATTCCCTTGTAAGTCCCCATTCATCCTCCTTCCAAACTGTTCATTTACCTCTTCTTTCCTCCTACGTATGCACCTTTTAGTATTCCTTTTTTCCTCCTTATATAATTCCAAACATCTTTCTTTTGAAACATCATTGGCTTTTAATACATTCAACCACGCTTCTTTTTTACTTTCCACCACTCACTGTTAACATTCTTACTTCCTACTTTAGCACATCCACATACTTCCTTTGCACTGCTAACAACTGCTTCCTTCATTTGCTCCCAGATTTGTTCAGTTTCAACTTGTTCACATTCAACTGATTTACTTGCAAGCGCTCTTAAATACTTATCCTTATTACCTTGTTCACTTAACTTCACTCTCAATTAATTCTACCCACTTCCTTCCTTATCACCTTCCTCTCCATCCAAGCCTCCACTACTTAATTTTACATAGAACAACATAATGATCCGATAATCCCATTCCTAATCCCCTCACTGATTTAACATCCAACACATACTTCAACATCTCCTTCTTTACCAACACAAAATATATATATATATATATATAAAGTATATATATATATATATAGAAAGAAAGAGTAAAAAATATAATGAAATGCTTACAAAGATAATATATAAAGATAATATCAAAGTATATATATATTTCTCCACTCTGCACTCTCAATTGGAGGGCCACACTGCCTCCAGAAAGCCGGCCGCATCCTTTGGGCGTTTCCACAGGTCTTCAACAGATGTGATAGAAAAGCAGTTCGGGGGGCGTCGAGAGCTGGGCAATTTAGAAGGAGGTTCTTTACTGTATCTGGGTGGTTATGGCATCTAGTACATGTGGGGGAAGTGACGTTATCTAGTTTAAATTTAAATTTATAATGTAATAGTTTTGGGTGGTGTCCTGATCTGCACCTAGCGAGATTAACTTGGTCTCTTCTGGATAGTGAGTTTTCAGCAGGAGAAATTTTTGGTGGTTGGGATTTTAAAATTTTGTTGTTAGGGCGATTTTGTAGCTGAATGCTAGTGAGATGGGTATGTATATGAGAGAGCCAAGTTTTGTTGGGGGAGGGGGGGGAATGATGTTATATATGTCATTATAGAGTTTGGAGGGTGAGGAGGGAGGGAGTTTTAATCTGTGACGGATGGGGTTGTTGAATATTTGGTGACAAGGGTGGGATGGGTTTAAGGTTTTCTGGTAAAATTGTGTTCCTACCATCTCTAAGTGGGAAGTGATAGGGAGAATTTTGGTTTCGTTCTGTAGATGGTGGATGGGGGTTGTTTTGGTACAACCAGTAATTATTCTAAGGGCGGTGTTTTAATTTTTTTTTAATTTTTTTTATGTTGGCTTTTGTTATTGCTGGGAACCATCCAGGGG
>JABUQX010043025.1:7500-12500 GCA_015478945.1 Trachelipus rathkii
CTAAGCCCCCTCACCGACTTAACATCCAACACATACCTCCAACATCTTCCTCACCAACACAAAATCACACTTTTCACTTCGATACCGATACCATCTCTACCCACACCAACTCTAGTATATTTATGGATACTCTTGTTTTAAAGAAAGTATTACTTCACACATACCTCTCTCCCTCACAGAAATCAATCACCTTCCAACCATTCATATTTTCTCCCAACACCTCAAAGCCACCTGTTATATCATCCCTTTTTTGATCACTCTATCCAACCATTTAGGTCACCCAACACAATCAATCTGAAACTCCTACTCACCCCATCCAAAACGTCATTCAGATTATCCCAGAAAACGGACTTCTCTTCAATATTACCCTCAGATGGGACCATATGTCACAATCACACATACCTTGACCTTTTCAAACAAGTTTAACCATTAGAATTCTAGTACTCTCACACACAAACAAAATCTACCATAGCACTATACCACAAGTCCCATCAAAATTGTAACTCCTTCTCTCTCCCTCTCATTCCTTTCCACACCAGCATATACACATTTCACACCACACCATTATATTCACTGTTTCCTTTCATCTTTGTTTAAGTTACAGCGAGCAATCAAATTTACCCTTTCTAAATACATCCATCACCTCTCTCCACTTCTCCTCATCATTTATTCCTCTGACATTCCATATATATATACCGTTATATATATATATATATATATATATATATATATATATATTTACGATACATATACATACACATACATATTACATATACATACATACATGTTATATATATATATATATATATATATATATATAATAAACAAAACGCACCAAATGCATTCTGGTCATGCAGCTTTAATTACATATTAGATACGGTATCTCAATGTTGCATAACAATTTCATAATTAAATAAACAAATGCAAATGCATAGATAAATAACATAAGTAAATACAGGTATATTTGAATATATAGTAAATAGAAATCATTAATACATTTTAAAAATCACTTTGACTCAACATATGATTTTATAAAGGAATCTAACTGTATTTGTCAATTGTGACTCGGGAATAAGAATATTCTGACAATCGATTCAAAATTGAATCATTTTGAAGGAATCCCTAACGTTAATTGCGATTAGAACAAAGAAAAAAATCTTCCTAAACTATCTCCTTTAGGCCACCTTAACTAAAGGAAAATGTACCAAAAGAATTTATGCTGATGCCTACCATATCAAACACAACAAAAATATTTCGAACGACAACACTGTCGATCTGAATCCCTGAATCTTATTGAGACAGGAAAAGGAAGAGAAAGAGAAAGAGAGAGAAAGAAAAGAGAGAGAGAGAGAGAGAGAGAGAGAGAGAGAGAGAGAGAGAGAGAGAGAGAGAGAGAGAGAGAGAGAGAGAGAGAGAGAGAGAGAGAGAGAGAGAGAGAGAGAGAGAGAGAGAGGAGAGAGAGAGAGAGAGAGAGAGAGAGAGAGAGAGAGAGAGAGAGAGAGAGAGAGAGAGAGAGAGAGAGAGAGAGAGAGAGAGAGAGAGAGAGAGAGAGAGAGAGAGAGAGAGAGAGAGAGAGAGAGAGAGAGAGAGAGAGAGAGAGAGAGAGAGAGAGAGAGAGAGAGAGAAGGTGCCCTTTCATGGAAGAAGGAAATGGAAGAGACTAAACACGGAAAGGAAGGAAGGGTATGATAAAGAAAGAAAGAAGAGGACAGGAAGGAAGGAATGGACATGGAAGGAGACATATATATATATACATACATATACATATATATATTATATATATATATATATATATATATATATATATATATATATATATATATATATATATATATACATATATATATATATATATATATACAGTAAATTATAACTTAAATCGTGCTTATTTGTATTTTTCAAAAGTCCCAGAGTGGGTTTGAACCCCAACATTGCTTAGATGTTATGCCAAGAGTGTTACCCCTTAACCACGATAGACTAAAAGGAAACCTGCCAGGTTCCTCTGAAAGCTTTGTTTCCTAAGAGGAGTGAAGGCATGTCGCTGACATCCTAACCTCCAGACAGGTCTCCCCGCCTACACTCGGGTCAGAGGCAACACTGGGTAAATTTTAATCGGAAGCTAAATAGGTATACAGTAAATTGGCATAACATCCAAAAGGGTAATGTATATTTCAAATGGTCCTAAGTGGTTTGAACCCTTACCCTTTGATGTTAAAACCATTTTACCTCCCAACCACGATAGGCTAAAAGGAAACCTGCCAGGTTCCTCTGAAAGCTTGCTTCCCAAGAGGAATGAAGGCATGTCGTTGACATCCAACCTCCAGACACTTCCGTCTCCCGCCTACACCTCGGGTCAGAGGCAACACTTGGGTAAATTTTATTCGGGAGCTAAATAGGTATACAGTAAATTAAGCACTTAAATCGTGCTTTCTATTTGTATTTCTTTTCAAAAAAAGTCCCAGAGTGGGTTTTGAACCCTCTACCCCTTGGATAAAGCAGTGCCAAGAGTGTTACTCTAACCACGATAGGTTAAAGGAACCTGCCAGATCTCTGGAAAGCGTGAGCCCTAAGAGGAGGGAAGGCATGTCGTTGACATCTAACCTCCAGACAGGTCTCCCCGCCTACACTCGGGTCAGAGGCAACACTTGGGTAATTTTATTCGGGAGCTAAATAGGTATACAGTAAATTGGCACTTAAATCGTGCTTTTATTTGTATTTTTCAAAGTCCCAGAGTGGGTTTGGACCCTTACCCTTTTGGATGTTATGCCAAGAGTGTTACCTCTTAACCACGATAGGTTCTAAAAGGAATTTACCGGAACTTTCCACTTTGTCAAATGTCTTTCTTAAAAAAGTTCAGTAATTGATTTGTCATTTACTGAGTTATGATTATGCATAAAAATAATATAGAAAATTGATATATGTGAACAAAAGCTTGATAAAATGACCTCGACTCTATACTTTCGAAAATTTTAAACTTTAAACATAAAACTATTTTCAAACCTGAACCGGTAGCTTTAATACTCTAGAGTCTAGAGTCTAGACCTGGGGATAAATAAAATTTGTACAAGGTATTATTATTATTATTAATTATTATTATTATTATTATTATTATTATTATTATTATTATTATTATTATTATTATTATTATAAGAAATTAACTTCAAAGTAGAAACTACTACAAAACAAAATAACTAAACTGCTTAAGCAATGGCTATGACAAGATGCCAGATACTTCTAGAGAGACTCCGCTTGTTATTTAGACAATTTTCAGTATAATATGTAAGGTTTAGCGGAAGTCGAAAAGTTCCGAGTTCGACCGGAACTTTTCCAAGGTTCCGAAAGTTCCGGTTCCAGCCGGAACCAAAAATTCTTGTTCCGGTATATCCCCAGTGTAGACGTACATTCACTTAGGCCCTATGAGGAAAAAACAAGTGCAAAACGCAAAGATTTAAGGGTTTGACAAACGTCCCATGTGTGGAGCCGCCTTAAGGCTAATAAACTGCCCCCTACTTTCAAATTAACTTGACCCTCCAACTACTCTGCGACGAGACGTTAGCATGCTGTCTTTATTAATCGGTACTACAAAGGCAGGTGCTCAAGGGAGTTGGTCTCTCGCATTTCATCACCATTACTTCGCTCTCGTAGCACAAGGGGTGCACTGCTTTTTCACGAATTTTGTGTAAATATTGGAAACCCCAACCTTGCTCGTTGTGGTGCCTCCTTTCTAGCCACCTCTGTTCTATGAAACTCCTTGATATCTTGTTTTATCTGTTGTATTTAATCTTCCTCTCTTTAAGGCCTCTTTCTGCGTTCACTTGAGAATATTTTTTTTGCGTTATGATTTTATTTTATTCTTTTGTTTTAAAATTCTGTTCCCTCCTAGAAAAGGGCTCTGCCCGTGAGTGGTGTAACTTGTAAGAAAAAATAAAAATAAAATATAAAATGAGTTCTGAACATTGCGTAACTCCGCGGACAAGACAAGCATCATCGTATATGAAACATAAAAAATCAAGTAATTCAAAATATATGATCTGAGTGCAAGCTTGCATCCAAGGTTACAAAAACATAAAGGTGCAGTTATTCAAAAGATTGAGCATCATAAATATCGTGAGTGGGAGTATGCTTGGGGGTTCGTCCAGGGCTCCAAAGCCTATAAAGGTGGTGGCAGGAGCTGTAGCAAAAAAAAAATTTGGGTGGAGCAGAAGCCGTATAATTTTAAATTACCAGATCCGCAGCAGAATTCGGATCCCAAAGTTCAAAGTATAATGACAATAAAATTTAAAATATTCTGTATATGGCTTCTCGTTTCATAGGAAAGATTTGATTTGAGACCCACATATGTAAAAAGTATACCGAAAATTAAATATCAATATAAAATTCTGTTAGTGCATAACTGATATTCCCGATATGCCCCCCCTCCTCCCCCCAAAAAAAAAATTAAAAAAGATTCCCTGCAGAAAACCTATTCTTATAATGACGATCACTTTAAAAAAGATCCAGCTTAGTGGAATGTGAATTTTTTAGTCTTTATTATTATTATTATTATTATTAGCGACATATACTTATTATTATTATTATTATTATTATTATTATTATTATTATTATTCCAAAGGACATTCAACTGTCATTAAGATCACATCCCTGCATAAACATGTTAAGTGTTTAAAATTCCTAATATGATCAAGCATTAATTTAATTTTGTATATTTGTATTTGTTAAAAAATATTTCTGTTGAATAAATTATGATTTATTATTAGTAAATAATTTTACATCACATCACTTGTCAGCACTTCACCCGTCAGCATAAACTTTGATATTTGATAAATTTCTTTAGCGTACCAATCAATGTCCCTTATATTCTTGTTCTCCTATGGTAACTCTTCTTCCATTTATGCAACCTCTCTCCTTCCTCTTCCCCATGCAGGGTATCTCAGGATTTCGTATTCCATTTCACAGTGCCTGAATTCTTACTTTACATATAATTCCTCTCCTTATTTAAG
>JABUQX010043025.1:22500-35000 GCA_015478945.1 Trachelipus rathkii
AGTGACCTTGGTTAAGGATTAGAATTCGAGAAAGGGCAATCATTATAGCCATTAATTCTGCTGTAAAAATTGAAGCATAATGGGGGAGGGTATGGGAGAGGTTGCGGTCAGGAAAGACAGCAGATGCACTCACACTATCTCCTGTTTTAGAACCGTCAGTAAACACTGGAGTAAATTTATCGTGAAATACGGAATGAGACAGGAATGATGCTTTTAACAAGGCGAGGGTGGCTAACGAAGCTAAATAAAAAATAATGTTTTAATAAAAAAAACCTTACCTTTCAAACTTCTGTGTAAATTTATATGGCTCATGCTTTGGCAACGTCGGAGTCAGTTTAAGTTTTGTTCTTGTAAAATTGTAGTAAATTATGCAGACCGTTCTTCAAGTAACTAATACTACTAAAGCACAATAAGATGTAATCTTTCAAGTTTCAAAAAAAAACTGATCAAAAAAGACGGAGAACTTCTTTGCATGACTTCCAGTCGCAGACTTACCATTTCGGATGGTTGATTCTGTCCTTGACTTTAAACATTTTTTTTATTTTTTGCCATGATTAAGGACTGGTCAACTAAAACCAGACTCCCTTTTTAATTAAAGCATCATTTTAGAAAAGCTAAGTTTAAAATTTGTGAATTTAATTATTTAAATTTATTTGGCCAAAATAAAGTTTGATTTAGTTTTTATTACAATTAAAAACAATATTTAAACATTTGGGGGCATTAAGAAAATTTTCCAACACCCACCTAAAAATCTGGCCCCAATATTGTAGCCCTTAATTATAATGCTTTCTCTCCAGCGAACTGCCCTAAAATTTTTAATTCGAGAAGGAACAAGAAAAAAATATGAAGAAGTAAAGAGAGCTGTAGAGATATGATTATAAGGAATGAAACAAAATTCGCTTTTCCATCGCTCATGAAAATTTTTATTCAGTTCGAAATCGTTCCATTGATATTGTTTGATAGGCTAAGAGTATATACTTTCGCTAAAAGGGAGTGCTCTGATATCCTTGGTTATTCTACCGATAAAAAAATACTAACCTCCTTTCTCTTCTTTATGATTCTTGGTCATTTGCTTCTGTCTATTACTTCCTCACCTATCCACTCTTACACTGGCGATTCCATCTTTCACTTTGGAAGGCGTCTCAATCAGCTTCAAATAGACGCTCCTGACCTTTGATCTTTCTCACATTTCTAACTGTGGAAGAGAAAACATGTTTATATTAACTTTTAAATGCCTCACAAACTCAGTTCATTGAACTATCTACTCAACAAAATCTTCCACACAAATATATTATCTTCTTTGAAAGCACACAACTCAAGCATTCTCCTTTTCTTAATATTCTTAGTGTTTCCCTCACTCATGATTTTTCTTGGAAGGATCATATTATTTCTCTCACCAAACAAGATTGAAAGAGGTTAAGTGTTTAAAGGTGTCTTCAAAACTTGTTCACACCACTCCAGCTGCTTGCTCTGTATAGGGGGTGTTGTTCGACCTTTTATACTACGGATCACATATATCTGGTGGTTTCACTCAGACAGCCCCTCTTTTCACTTTATTACCTTTCCTACTCTCACTTATTTTCTTCAATCTTTTTCCTGCAGTCGAATTATTGCATCACTCTCCTTATATTTCTGTTTTTACAATAGACGCTGTTCTTCCGAGCTCTCTGATCGTATTCCTCCTCCTTTGAGGAAAAACAGAAAAGTTCAAAAAGGCAGAAAATCGGAGTAAGTAGAGATAACAAATTGGCCGACCTGATAATCGTCTCTCTCTCTCTCTCTCTCTCTCTCTCTCTCTCTCTCTCTCTCTCTCTCTCTCTCTCTCTCTCTCTCTCTCTCTCTCTCTCTCTCTCCTCATCAGGACATCGAATCTAAGCTAAAACTAATACGAGAAAGATAAGAATCGGGTACCTAGCGCAATGGTCTAAAGCGCCAGTAAATCGTTTCGATAGACAATGGTTCTATACCGAATTGGAACATTTTGTTCATGCAATATTTAAGGCTAAAACTAATTTAATTTAAATAGAATATTTTAAAATAATATATATATATATATATTATATATATATATATATATATATATATATATATCATTTTAATATAAATATTCTTAATTTAATATATATATATATATATATATATATATATAGCATGTGTATGCGCGCGCATCATCAAACAACAGCAAGCAGCAACAACAACCAAAAACTAAAATATGACATCATTCCGTGTGTGTGTGTGTCACGCGCGTTCAAACAGCAACAACAAAACCAATCAACAAAAGCAACCAAAATACGTTCATGTGCAGATGCACATGAACTCATGTACGCACTTTCATAGCAATACACACTCATGTACGTTCAAAAAAGAGGACTGTGCTTAGTAACGTCAGAGAAATACTGCTCTCTGATTGGTGGAATAGAGTCATTAAGCTCCTTCCCTTTTTGTTTTTGTAGTTGCATGGTTTGGTTATTTTTGTCGTTATTTTTGGTTATTTTTGTTGTTGTTGTTGTTGTTGCTGTTGTTGTTGTTGTTGTTGTATTTGCGCGTGCGGACACACACATACATATACACACAGTGAGAGTTTAGGAATGACGTTGTATTTTAGTTTTTGGTTGTTGTTGTTGTTGTTGTTGTTGTTGTTGTTGTTGTTGTTGTTGTTGTTGTTGTTGTTGTTGTTGTTGTTGTTGTTGTTGTTTGGCTCCGCGCGCATACACATTGAATAAAAACTTATTTAAATAATCATTATTACAATGCGATAGAATAAATAATAGATATAGTAGGAATCTACCAAAATATCTCACTGGGTAGTAGCTCAATGGTTTAAAGAACCAGTAAATCATATCAGTAGACGGGGGGTCGACTCTCTTTTGAACATTTTGTCCATATATTATTTAAAAGGTACAACTATTTAAAATTAAAAATTATATTAAATCTAGCAAAATAAAAATAATATATTATAATATATTTAAAACAATTATCTAGTATAATATATATATATATATTATATTATATATGATATATATTATATATATATATAATATATAATTATATTATATTATTATATATATAATATATATATATATATATATATATATATATATATATATAGTTACTTTAGTTGATGTTTAAATATATTTAATATATTTATTTTTACTTTAGCTAGGGATTTAATATCATTTTAATTTTAAATTAGTTGTACCTTTTAAATAATATATGGACAAAATGTTCAAAAGAGAGTCGACCCGCCGTCTACTGCATCTACTGATATGATTTACTTATTCTTTAAACTATTGAGCTACTACCCAGTGAGATATTTTGGTAGATTCCTACTATATCTATTATTTATTCTATTGCATTGTAATAATGATTATTTAAATAAGTTTTTATTCAATTCATAATCGCAATAATACAGATCTGCAATTTAAAAATATAAACATTAGGAATTATATAAGTTTAACAACAACTTAAAATATTATAATTTAAGTTACTATTTAACATTTCCCATCTCTTAAAAGAAGCACCATTCATTACGATCCTAATCATGACGAACGCGTACATAATGAATCGTTGTTCTGTCTGATGATACACTTGAATGTAAAGGAGGACTGGACTGGACTAGACACTGTCATCAACAGACTCATGCAGTGGGGATTGCGATGACGCCGTCAACCATAATAATGATCAGTTAGTGAAAGGATTATATCTCGAGGCGCAACCATCAGAGTTGTAACCAGTTGATTGAATATGCATCTAGATCTTAGAGTAACAGATGATTTACTGTCGTTGGGATATCGTATGTAAGCATAAGTCGTTTTTTTTTTTTTTTAACATCAATTCCATATCATTGACCAATGGATCTGACTTGCTTTTTCTTAAAAAAAAAAAAAAACGCAGAAACACAAACCGTGGTTAGTTATATTTAATTTGGGGGTGAACTACCTTGGTCTGATCTACGCTATAATATGAAAAATGCCACACGAGTTGTTTCACTAGTATCTGTAGATTGTAATAATCTAATTATACTAATAGAATATAAGGCTTGTGGTAAGTTTATTTCCCATTGTAATTCAAGTAACACATTCATTTCCAAGTCAAATTACACTGCTTTCCAAATGATGTTGTTCCATCATTCTATTTGACTATTCCCACCAGGTGGTAAGGTGATGATCTGCTGCACGCAACACTCACACACATTTTTGTAAAGTGTCTTATGATTCTGTTCGAACCAAAAGCAAAACTTTTATTTGAGTGAATGTAATTTGGCATGTCACAAAGTTAAAATATTATTCAAACATTTGTTAACTGCTTGAGACGGAGTGTCACTGCAGTCTGTGAGGTATTGCAAATAGAGCGAGAATATTCATTAGCTTTAATAAAGAGGTAGATGATCTTCGTTATTTTTCTCTTTACAGCAGAAGCCTTTTGGTGTCTATGCTATGTAGTCCCAAAGGATGATAAAGTACAGACCTTTAACAATAGTGTAGTCATTTGGTAAACAAAAAAAATAATCATGCACGTTTGCAGTTAGAAGAGCAGACACTCTTAATTCTTCAATAAAAAAAATCAAAATATTTGGATCTAAAAAATTTGAAATTTTTGTAACACAAAAGGGGCATAAACCATAATGTTGACAAATGCTTGTGCACATGCACGTGCACACGGTAAGCTCGGGGTAAATGAATCTACCACGGCATTCTCATTACCAGGGGGATAAATGATCAATGGTGTAAAAAAAGGATTCATGCTCTAACTCCGGTATTCTATTCCATTCATTTTATTTTTGTCTTCTTTCGATTTTCTGGTATAAATTCTACAGAATATTGGTTAATCACAAAATTAAAATAAAGTTCTGAAAACCAATAAGACCATTTTCTTATAACTTCAGTCATAGTAGTTGCTTTATTTCAACTAGCCAACTGGTGAATAATGTCTCTCACTGTCATTCAAGGTTCGTGGTATGAAAGTTAATGGTCTCCCATTTTACTTTAAAGTAGTAGATACGGTTTATTCTGATGCATAACATTTAGCATAAATGGGTACAGATTTATCAAAGTATCCTTTAGTTGCTTTACCAGTGAGTTGTTTTAGAGTTTAAGCGATTAAATGTTTTGATAGTTTTATCTTTTAATGGAAATTATTTGTTTTTATACAAAGTTTGGACCGTCTGAAAATCTTGAAATTCACTTTTCATACATAATAAGAATAAAAAAATCCCATAAATATGTTTCAAGACTTGTTTTGAAGTTAGATGAGGTAATCCTTGAAGTGGTTTGAGTGATTAGATCTAGCTTGATTTTTCCATACTCAACATTATAGTCAAGAACATTTTTTGAGTTTAACTAATAAAGCAGATTTTGCTTCATTTAAAATTAGGTCTTTGCATTCTGCAAATTTTTTATGTTCTTTCTACATCCTTTGTATTTTCACATATCGTGATGTTATTCAGTTATGGAAAAGTTTCTTGTAGCTGTTCCTTATCAGCAATATCATCTATGATTCTTTGAAGAACCCAAAGCCGTTTGTCACCCAATTAAAAGTCGTGTAAACTGAAACAATTTACTATTAACTTCAAACACCGTATATCGACTATCTTCTACTCAAAAAGGAATCTGATAACATGAGCACTTAAGATCAAATGTTGAACAGCATTTACAGTTAGATTTTATTTTGATCATTGACTCGATTATGGGTAGTGGGTGAGCATTTACATCGGTATAGCTTTTTATAGTAGATGAATAATATAGTCAATTGATAAAAGATTGCTATGCTCATTCAATTTATCACATAATATCACGACTGACTACCTTCATAATAATGATGTACTAAGCTCATTAATATGCCTTCCAATTTTTTTTTTAATTAATTTCTTGGGAAATGAATTCCTTCTAGACACAACTAAAACTTCTAAATTTAATATTAATTAATAATAAGAGAACATCGACATCATTTGTAGTTAAGCTATAAATAAGAATCTATTTATTCCTTACTGTTAGACGCGACTTAGCAATTTTATACTTTATATGTAAAGATTCGTGCAAATTTTAAAATCTCTACATAAAATTACATATCTACATAAACTTTTGATTATTCCTAGCTTCGCACAACGGTAGTCAACACCATTAATTGACAAATTACGATTCAGAATCCATTGACTACTGCTTGTGAGGATGACAAAACAGGAGTAATATTTTGATATCCCAACCGCATTTGACTTTAGGTTTTTGCTGAAATTTGCTCTTAAAAATCAAGACTATATGCAGAAAATGCAATGATTTTATCAGGAATTTAAAACTATTCCAAAAATTAACTACTCGGTTCCTGAAGTATTTTTTTCAGATCCATGCTGAGTAAATGTTATTTTTTCCCTATTATTATAATTCCTACTATATATATATATATATATATATATATATATATATATATATATATATATATATATATATATATATATATATAGTATATATATATATATTATATATATATATATATATATATATATATATATATATTACGAAGAACTTGATCCCATCGACAGAGTCGAGAGATGAAAAATCTTTACAAACGTGAATCACATGCTGAAGTGCATGCTGGTGAGAGTGCAATGTTGAGCAACAAGGATGATTTCTGGCTTTGAGGGTAAGAGCTAGGATGAGAGGCTGATGGAGTTGGAAATGCTTTCTGTAGAATTAATGGAGATTTCTTAGACTCTAGAGGGATCATGTGATTCAAAATTTCAAAATGTTTCGTCAATTGACGGTGTAGATGTAAGTTTCTTTCATTAGATGACAATAAGCTCACCAGTGATCATAACAAAAAGCTGAAGAAAAAGCCATATATCATAAATATATGAGAAAGTAATTTTTCAATAACAGAGTACTAGTACTTAATTTTTGGTAAAACAAACCACAATATATTATTCATAACACCTCTTTTGACATTAATTTAAGAAGTTGGATCAAGTCTCACTTTACTTTCTCATCCAAATCATTTGCACACATATTAAGAACCAAAGTGAGCTCAGTACAAAGCTTCGAGGAACATCACGAACCTTTATCCAGCTTTCATGATATAATTTAGAATCGTTAAAGCTCTACTACATTATCTTATCTTAACTAATATTCTTATAAAACATTCCTCACTGTGATAATTGTGCACGAGTCCGGTATGGGGAGTTTTATCAATTCCTTCACTAAGCACTAAATAAATAACATCAACATTGTCCCCTATTGAACACAATTATAGCAACATAGACTTCATGAATCCAAAACGTTAGTCTGAAAAGATTCAACCATCCCCAAACAATGTTGAAAGACATGCAATACCTAATAACGATTCTTAATTCATTTTTATTTGTTTTGTATTATATTCTTAAGACATAGATATGCTAGAGAAAGTACAACTTAGAGCAACAAGGATGATATATGGGTTTGGAGGTAAGAGCTATGAGGAGAGGCTGAAGGAGTTGGGAATGTTTTCTGTAGAAAAGCGATTTCTCAGAGGAGACATGATACAAGTCTACAAGATATTTACATCTATTGATAATACGAAGACCAGTAAATTCTTCATAAAAGTAAATTCTTCATAATTCTTGATAGGCTTATGTGGCTTCTTAATTAATGTGCATGAGTTTTATATTCTATTCTTATATAATCATGGCTAAGAGATAACTAAATCTCGATTGATAAAACTCAAAGTTCTTCAATAATATTAAATAAATTGCTGAAAATTTTTAATTGATAAATAATCTTAAATTTCCACATACTATTTTTTTTTTTACTTCAATAATTCAATGTACAAAAGTATATGAAAATATCTTCAGAGGAAATAGGTGCCATTTGTAACCAAACTATTATCATTATGCTATTATCTAGTTAAAACTTAAAAGATTTTCATACGTTTCACGATGGCAATATTAAACATATGTGTCAGCTGTTTACGTCATATATTTTGTGGGATGTTGTCATTAAATTTGATACTATTTCCATGAAATCTGTACTCGTTGTTTTTTTCACTTCTTACAAATTTATTTTTCTTTATTTTATCTCATTTTATTTAGTAACTGAACTATCAAAAATTCATTATTGAAGATACAACATGCTATGTCATGATTTTTTTTATCTTCACGTATCAATAAATATCAAACATTATGGATTCTAAACCCACAGATGGTACCTTTTTTTTGAAGCAAATAGTCAAATACGCTTCAGTCCACGGCAACCACAACAGTAGGATTAGATAAAAAAAAAAATCATCAGTGTCAGCAGGATACTCGGGCATTAATTGATAGATTTTATATTAATAGTAGTTTTATGATCATATTAAGGTTTTAGAGTCATACGTTAAAATGGGTTTAACTTTATCAACAGTTTTCTCAAGACTATTTGGAAAGAAACAGATGAGGATCTTAATGGGTGAGTTAGGTCTGGAAAGGCCCAAATCGTACAGTTGAGTTGTATAGTTTTAATATTATATTTGGCTGCACATACGATAATTGCAACTTATTCGTAAAAGCTAATCGCAAATGTTTGCAGCTATAATAACTTTGTAAAAAGTTAAGAGAGGTGGTGTTATTTTCATAAGAAAGGACAATGCAGGGTTCACACTTTCTGGAAAGTCAGGGAAAGTCAGGGAAACGTTTTAAAATATGCTGAAAGTCAGGGAAATTTTAAAATATGCTGAAAGTCAGGGAAATTTTAAAATTTCCAAACATATGAAGAATGATCCATGGACCATGTTACATATTTTTGATATATTTTTTTTTCCTTACTGTATATATTTGTGGAATGAGAGAATGTATGTTTGATAGTGAATGAGAAAGGATGGGCGAAGGAATGACATTCCATAAATTACTTCTATCTGTTTCTTTCTATTTTTAAGTTCACTATTACTTATATTCTTCCTATTTAATCGTAGAGTTTGTTCCAAGTTCATCCTTTCCAATTGATGGTGATTGGTATATGGATGTGTTTTAGACTGTATGACTTATGACTTAATCTGTTTATATCTTTTTCTTTTTAGGGAATTATACTTTTTGAGGTGTTTTTTTTTTTTTTGAGGTTTGACGAGGATTTTTTGATTTTTGTGCAGTGATGGTATTTATTTTTTTTTTATAAAATGATTCAAGCAAAAAAAAAACTTAACTTTTAACGACAGGTGGTTGGACTGTCAAACTGAAACCTTGGTTAATTTCGTTTCACAGATTTACAATGTCTCGTACTTAATATTATGGAAAGATTTCTTAGTCCAGTAAAATGCCTGCTACAATTCCCTAGCTTTTTGCATTAGATTTACATGACAGAAACTTGAATGCAAACTGTGCAAATCAAAATGACGAAAGAAATTAGAAATATCCTCTGAAGACAGCCTGTCAATGGTTCTCTCATTGATCCTAGTTATAGTTTTTCATCAGCCAGAACAAGGAAAAAAGATTTGATTTTTTGCTAGAGGCATTGTACACAATAACTGAATTACAGATTCTGTTGCTGAAGAAGCAAAAGCACAATACACTCTACTTTGACAGTCCTGCCAAATGTTATTGAATTAAATTCAAATATTTTTGGATGTGATTGTCCCTTCTAAGAGACTTGATGAGTTTTTTTTCTTTCTATAGCACCTGAGAATCAATGTTATCGGATTGTGGCAAATTATTAAATAGGACTGACATTTTTCGCATGGAAATGCGACAGTGGAAGGAGGGATTTTCTATAACTTAAGCAATTTTAGTGGAGATTCTGAAAGAACATTTTCTCAAAGAACAGTGCACAATTCTATAAGATCTCATGAAGTATTCATAAAGTTCCTATCACTCAAATGTTGACAAATGTAAGAGCTGCTCAAAGGAGAAATGTCTGCTTCAAAGAGTCAAACAGAAAGAAAAGAAGAGAATAAAAGGTTGAAAAAAGAATATTATCCATACAGATCAATAAACTTGAAGAGCAGAGAAAGATGTTAAAACTGAAGGCTTTAACAGAAGAAGCCGCTATAAAATCAAAAATTCAAATGCTTGAGAAGAAAAAGTTAATCTAAATCTCCCATTTAGAACTTTTGGCTTACAAGTGGACGCTTTTTCGTTGCAATAATTTGTAAGCTTTCATACATTTGCATTCGGGCAACGCTTAAACTGTTTTCTTTTGAAAAAATAAAAAAAAGGAGTGCTTTGGACGGCTATGGGTAAGGTATAGGCTTATTACTAAAAAAAAAAATATTTTTTTAAATTCATCCATGATGATGAACAATTTCTAAAGTAAGTTTTCAATAATTTAATGTATGAACTGAGTAAATAGGCTGCAATAATAATTAATAGATATTTTATACACCAAAAATAACGAACACGCTGGTCAGGGAAAATTTGCAGATTTGGTCAGGGAAAGTCAGGGAAATCAAATTCAAAATTTTAGTGTGAACCCTGCAATGGTATGACAGGTCGGTACATATATACCCTACAGGAGTTGATGTGGTTTTGAAAATCGGAGTTAAGATGGGGTGAGATTGAAGGGTAAATTATAAAATATACTGTAGTTCTTATGAAATTCATAGTAGGACTATACACTTTTATTTCTATATACCACAGGATATACCTTTTTTAAAAAAATTAGAGATTAACTGGCATTTATGCCCAATCAATTTTAGGGTAATTTTAGAGCTATGCATAGTATGAAAAAAAAAAAAATATTTATTTTTAAATTAAAATATTTTTCCTGGTAATTACTTGGATTAGAAGAGCCTCACGAAATATCAATTTTTTTTCTGATAATCATTTTTTTTAGTATCTTTCCTCCTTATCTAAAGCGCTCGCCAAATGTTTTTCATATGTAAATATATTTTGGTATTCAATTTTTGGTAATAGTCCGGTTTGAGGTAATGTTATCAGATATCGATTGTTTTTTCCGATATGTAAATTATCGGATATACGTGTGTTACCCATTATATAAATATAGTTTTGTTTTCGAACACGTAAGAGTGAATTGGCTTCTTCTAAATTTACACATAAAATAATTTTTCAAAGATGAAATATTTGTATATATTTATATATATATCTTAAATGTGTTATTTAAAATAAATTTATTAAAGAATATAAAAAATTCACCAATTTTGAATATTTATACTATATATATATATAATATATATATATTATTATATATATATATATATATATATATATATATATATATATATGGTCAGAGTGTCTAAAGCTGACATCATGTAACTCGAGAACGGCAGCACCTACAATAAATTTTTTTTTTTTTTTTTTTTTTTTGCATTTATTCTTTTTTGGAATATGTTTTTAAAAAAATTTCCCCCCATTTAGGGGGCTCGAGCCGACGGAGGACAAAGTCCCCCCCGTCGTCCACCGGGAGGCCCGAGAGACCCGACTCCTGCCATCTTTGCGGTTTACCCTATGGTATTCCTTTAGTTAAAGTAATACCAAAGTGTAAAGGGAAGTAAAATTATTCTTTTTTTAACTAAAGGATACCAAAGGGAAGCGCAAAGATGGCGGAGTCGGGGTCTCTCTGAAGTCCCCCTCTGTCCCCCATCGGCTCGAGCCCCCTAAGTGGGGGGAAATTTTTTTTTTTTAAATTTTCGACAAATAAATTTAAAAAAAAAAAAAAAATTTTAAAAACCCTTAAATATATATTATATACCGGTATATATATATATATATATATATAGATATATATATATATATATCATATATATATAATATATATATATATATATTACTATATATATATATATATTATATATATATATATAGAGAGAGAGAGAGAGAGAGAGAGAGAGAGTGAGAGAGAGAGAGTGTAATTCAGCGCGAGTTGACGAACGCGGCTTCAGTCAACATACTCAAAATTTTTTTTACTGATTACAATTGTAATATTTGCCAATAATATTTTGTTTGTGTAAATGTGTGCTTAAATTACAAATTTTGTTCTTTTTATTTTTTTTAATATCAATTGCATTTTCAAACATATTCTGTAATTCAAACGAAATGCTAACTCTCCTAGAAGGCAATGTTATAAAATCGATTGTCTTTTCTAGAATATCGATATTGATACATTACCCTCAAACAGACTATTACCCAATTTTTTTTTACTTTAAAATTTTTATTATGTTAATTTAAGTTTTGGTTATACAGTAATAAGTTTTGTTTAATATACACATTAAATTTATTTATACTTTACCAAACATTTCATAACCTTAATAATTTTTTATTTTTTTAAAATATATCGTATTTATAGCAATTTATAGCCGAGGTCATGATATTTTTCAAATTTACGCTTTCAGAATAAAATTTTTTTAAGGATTTTTTTATGAAATTTTAAGTTTAGGTTATATTTAATCAGGTTCTTCTAATCCAAATAATTAACTTTTTCCTCCCCATGTGGCCTGGGGATATATATATATATATATATATATAATATATATATATATATATATATATTATATATATATATATATATATTATATAATATATATATATATATTATAATATTATATATATA
>JABUQX010043025.1:40000-41440 GCA_015478945.1 Trachelipus rathkii
AATAGTGGTGCTCAGCATGAACCCTGTGGAACCACTCTTACAATTTCCATGATAACTATTGCATTTAGTTGTAACACACTGTTTTCTATTTCCCACAATCACTTTTTAATCTAATCATGTATCACACCACCTATACCATATTGTAATAACTTCTTCATCAGCCTTTTGTAGGAAACCTTATCAAAAGCTTGCTGAGGTCTAAATATATAATATCACTGAATTTCCTCATCTGAAGGAATTCCAAAATTCTAAAAGGGTTTTGTCTGACTGACTCCCTTTCTAAAGCATCCTGGGATCATACATTATTAAAATCCAACAAAATATTTCTCTGGCATCGGCCTTAGTATCTTTTCCAAAACTTTTGCAACCAGAGATGTTAAGTTAACTATAAACTAATTTCCCATAATTTCTAAAGTTTCCCTTATAAATAGGCACAACATATGCGTTTTCCAGTTCGTCTGATATCTCTCCAAGAAAAATATAGCTAAAAAATCAAATCAGTGCCTTTGCAATGCTGGTACTGATCCCTCAGAATTCTACTATATATATATATATATATATATATATTATATAATATATATATATATATAATATTATATATATTATATATTATATATATATATATTTATAATATATATATATATATATATATATATATATTAATATATATATATATATATTATATATATATACTCTATACATAAAAACCTGCAGCTTACTTGGGTCAATATGGTCCAGTAAAGATTTAATATCTTTTACCTCAAATTCAAATTCTGCGAGTATTTATTGCATGCATACCAGAGCTATTAGTCTCCAAACTATTATCATCTTCTCATAACAATCGACACACAAAATAAGCATTTGTAAATGTTGACAATTTTTTTATCTAAATTCACTAAATTTTCAAAAATTTTAATTGGACCAATTGTCCTATTCTTACTTTTAAATTTATAAAAGCTAAAAGACTTCTTCAGGTCCTTATTATATTCCTTGCTAAATTAATTTCTTCCACTCTCTTTGCCTTTCTTATTGACTATAATTTTCTAAATCATCCTCCCTATTACTAACCACTTGACTATTTTAAAAATCGTGCTTTTCATTGATTTTCTCTCTCTCCCTATTCCTCCAAACAGGGTTTCCCTTCACCACCCTAATGGGTTTATATTTAAAACATATATACTGACTGAATATTTATAAAAATTTGCTTAAAATGTCCCACATGATAAAACACAGTTTTGGTCTTTTAGCTCTTTATCCCAGTCATTATACTAAGCAGGTTCGAAATTTGGTACAATCGCCATTTCAGAAATCAAAGATCTTTCCTTATTAACTTGTAATATCACGGGCCCAGATAAAACATTCATGTTAAATCTAATTATATTATCATCACTAATTCCTAAATTCTCTTTAAATCTATCCTCATCCACAAAACTTTCATCT
>JABUQX010043026.1:10000-15000 GCA_015478945.1 Trachelipus rathkii
TTATTATTATTATTATTATTATTATTATTATTATTATTATTATTATTTTTATTATTTTTATTATTATTATTATTATTATTATTATTATTATTATTTATATTATTATTATTATTATTATTATGATTATGATTATGATTATGATTATGATTATGATATGATTTATTATTATTATTATTATTATTATTATTATTATTATTATTATTATTATTATTATTATTATTATTATTATTATTATTATTATTATTATTATTATTATTATTATTATTATTATTATTATTATTAAAATAACTTTTTATAAAAGGAAACTAAAAAAATTATTTTAACATATTTTATTATATAAGAGCTACAGCTTAAAATATGCAAGATACACAAACCTGATTCTATGAATAACTTACCGGTAATTGTATGTTATTATTATTATTATTATTATTATTATTATTATTATTATTATTATTATTATTATTATTATTATTATTATTATTATTATTATTATTATTATTATTATTATTATTATTATTATTATAGGAGATGTTCACTCACAAAGATTATCATCACAACTAACCTATCCAACACCTTGGTCCAATCCCCTATGAGTCATAATAAATGACGTCATTACATTATGAAGAGCTGATTGGCACATTTCGTCCGATCACCGGTAGGGGTTAACAACTAAACAACTGATAAGATATTTCGTCACATTTTGAATTCAGAAAAGGTGGAGCTATAGGTGGAAAAAGAAATTCTGTGGTAGAACCTGATATTACACTTTCTTACGATGTTTCATGGCTAACACACGGTTTTATTCGCTACATCCGACCCTTAGTGCAGTATTATTTTATGTTTCTTGTTAACAAGAATGTTGTTTTTTTCTTTCATTCTCTTCTCTCCCCCTCCTCTCTCATCTTCTCCTCTCTCTATATACTACTATACTCACACTACTACCTATCTATATATATATACTATATATATCTTATATTTATTACTCCTATATATATCAATATATCTACCCCTATATTCTAATATTCACCTTATACTACTACCTAATTCACTCATCGATATTATTTTTGTTCATTCGATTTCAGACATGTAATAACTATGGATTTGGATATATTTATGTTCCGTAGTCCCACTACATGTTTTGTGACAGGACCTACAGGGTGTGATAAAACTTATCTTTCATAAAATATTTTAAAAAAAAGTACAGAATTTTGAGAAAAGTCTGTTACAATAGTAGGGTGTTATAATATCTACCAAAATAAGTTTAATGAATATAAGCATGTAATTCAATTTCATGAAGGATATAATGATGTCAAGTGGATGGAAAATATAAATACCCATAAAATCACTGTGTTAGGATTACTTGATGCATAAATTAAATGAAGATATGCCGAAACGTTCATTATTTACTCTTATCATTTAAATATTTCAGTATTTTTTTATGACAACATTTTTCATCAGAATGAAAATGAGAGATGTATCTTTAAACACGCAATACTCGCTCTGTTCGGACAAAGAAAATATATTAATCATATCAATGTGCTAGTTACTCAAATACTCCCTATGTAGCTAAAAAAGTTCTTGGATGTATGTAAAGAAGTCACATATATATCCCACTGTTATTTAGTCTGTGAAATTCATCCTAAAAGCACGTTCAGAGTTCTGCTCCCTACAAATATCTTACCTAACGAAATGGAAACTGTTAACATACCTCAATAATGAGTATTCTAGTTATAAAGTATCTACCTCTTATAAAAAAAATATGAGGCTTGCTGATAAAGGTAAACTAACTTGTAATACTGAAGAAGGTGTCTGTTTTACCTTATAGCGAATATGAGAAAATGAAATATAATGCATTTCCCTAAAATACCTACAAAGTACAGCAACACAGAAACAACACACACAACAACACACCAACAAACAACAACAACAACAACAACAACAACAACAAAAGCAAAACCAACAACACAGTATTACCCTCTACAGCAGACCGTGTATCAACCGTATCAACAGCAACATCAGCAACAGCCTCGTAGTTTTTGTGATCCGAAAGTTGAAAGAAACATTAGAGCAACGATGTCAGTCGATTAAACTATGAATGCCAAACGTTCAATGAAAAAGAATCTTATTTCGAAATGTTATCCCCCACAAAAATTATTAGATCTAAAATAAATGCCTAAACATGCTTTAATAAATAATAGTCGTGGATGATTCAACTTTATCGGAGGGGGCAGAAGTGAAAAGAGAAACGTTTTAAATATGTACTGGAACGAAAACTTATCAGTTTGGGTAACAACCTCCCACGCGCCTATCACGCATTATACAATATTTTAAAAGAACAGATTTCTTTGAATGATCTAGGTCAAACCATTATTGATGGATAAACAGTAGATGGATCAAATATTGCAGATCTACATATCTGATCTCTCGCGTGATTGGAAAAGTAACCTGTAACTGGATGGACAGGCATCACACACAGGAACTTCAGGCTATTTATTTTCCGATAGCTTTAATCCTAAATAAACAAGGATTGAAGGAATTGAACAATATTCCATCGTCTCCTAGACCAGATACCAGTCCTGCCGGTGCTACTTTCGATTCAAATAGACTAAATAGAATAAGTAGGAGTGCATCAAGCTCTGATCAAAAAAGAATAAGAGAAAAATTTTACATTATTTCAATGGACTCAAATCTGATTTATTTATTCTTACGCTTTCATACCTGTATACCTACATCGTCTAACTACAATTATTTATTTGCAAGGTTTGTAATTAAATAAGATAACTCATTTAACCATATGGTTTTATATTACCTTACAGTATATATTGAAATGTTTCTATTTTTTATGTCATTGTTCATCATGGAGGATAAGGAGGTGGTCGATAAATATTATTACAAGGTGAAAACCTAAAAGTTATGGAGTTTTTTCCAGGTTTGCATCAAAGTTTCCACATGTGCGATAAACAATTAATTGAAAAATATTTAGAACATGAAGAGGCTTTTACTGTACATAAAAAAATTACATTAAAAATTTCCAACAAGAACCATAGCCTTCCATCTTAACAATGTTTGGCAGATAGATATAACTGAAGTGATTAAATACGGTTACTATAACGATAGGTATCAATACAAACTTTTCACGACAGTCGTGTATTCCAGATACTTGTGGTTAAAAGCTTTAAAAGATAAAAGGAAAAAGACTGTTGATGAAGTAAGTGGTGAAAGAAATTATAAATGATGAGAATAAGTATCCACAAAAAATGTGGATCGTTAAAGAAACTGAGTTGTTTGTTAGAGAGTTTCAAGAAATTTTCACAGAGTATGATATAGGGACTATAACACGTTATTAAAGCTGCTATAGTGGAGAAAGAGCAAAGAATTATAAAAGAAAGAATGCATTTTTAACGAAAATGAATACCCTTAAATGCATCAATATACTACAGGGCTTCGGGAACTCATATACTAGATCATACCATAGAACCATCAAAACTAATCATAGAGGAATTGTAAATAGAAAATAGAAAAAATAATAAGGTCGAAAGTAAAAGCTGGAAATAAGCAGTACCTAGTGAAATAGGTATGTAATGCTGATAAGCTTAATTCATATATAAATGCTATCAAAATTAAGAAACATTGATCAATTGTTAACGTAATCATGGAAAGTGAATAAATATCATTTTTATTTAACTCTGCCGTCATCGGCTTCTATGAACTTGAAACCTAACAATAAAGTTTCCGAATTCACTAGAAAGTTACTGGATACTATTCATCTTGAACCTGAAAAGTATGAAGTAGGTATATGCGAGATGATGGTAGATGCAAACATAGATAGTGTAATAAATGCAGAACAATTTATAACAATATTTAGAAATGTAGAAAGCGTTAAAAACATATTAAAAATAGAAAACGTTGACGGTTTAAAAACAGTGACACATTAAGGCAAAGCTTATTTTTTTCGAAACATTTAACATAAAAAAAGGATATTATAAATTTTTAACAAATGTGTATAGTTATTTGAACACAATATTACCAGTAATAAGATGTGCCAAGATTTAATATTTCTAACTGAAAAAGGTGCAGATGAACATAGCGTTTTAATTACTGTGACATCTGCAACTCAACTAGACTTGAAAGACAAAACAGTATTTGATGTGAAGAATACTGGATGGTTTCAAGAATGCATTTATAACTGTGATGACATAGTACCTTTTGGACACGGATTTGTAAAGATAGAGGATATTACCCCTGACAGTAAAAAAGGTGTAAGGTCGAAATTATTACATTATGTTTTCAGACCTTCAGAAATGTTGCAAGATCTAGACATGGCATATATTTATTGAAATATAGTCAAACATCAATATGTGGGGAATACTAAAGCCCCATTATTAACAGTGGATCATTTCCCAAAAGATAGTAGAGTTATAGCTTTTTCTAATGTACACTATGTACCTTTGAACAAGTCCCAATTTGGTTCTGTTCGTGTGTATATATAAGGGATGTGGAAGTGAATGCTTACCCATTCACTACAAAAACATTATTGTGTAAGGTCCCTATTAGGAAGGAGCTAACGTAATAATAATGATAGGAGAATGAGTATTCAGGGCACTAAATTACAGAGGGGAATTTCTGGCCTAATATGGATCGTGACATTAGAATTTTGGTTCTCTCCTGTCAACAGTGCCAACTATCAAAAATTCAATGCCATAGCTAAACCCCCTATGCTCCTATGGACATTCCGTCACAGCGTTTTGAATCTGTACATATCGACATTGTGGACCATTTCTCCATCTCTTTTACCGATACTTCAGCTCCAGTCCCCAGATATCTTCTCATCTGCATCGACAAGAACACTCAGTTGAGCAGAAATAATTCCTGAAGTGAATGAGACTTTAAAATCTGTGGCATTTTCTTTCATGCAATGGATATCAAGATTTGGAATTCCTCTCTGTGTGATCTCAGATAGAAGAGCACAATTTAAAGAAATTCTTCACCGAACTAATCAA
>JABUQX010043026.1:20000-25089 GCA_015478945.1 Trachelipus rathkii
CTTTCTTTATTCTATCGATATTACAATCAGCGCTGCTTTTCTGAGCTCTCTCTCTCTCTCTCTCTCTCTCTCTCTCTCTCTCTCTCTATCTCTTCCTCCTCCTCTCTCCTCTCTCCCTCATCTCTAAATTACAATTGAACGATTGCTATTCTTCGTGCCCAGCACTCATCCTTACTCTAACCCCAAGCCGCTCTAACCCCAGACTAAACATCTATAATCAATCTTCACGTACTCCACTGGTAGAGTCTGAAACACACTCGCTTTATTCATTTTCTCAACTACCTTAACTTGACACTTTCAACGCGCTTTAATCGACAGTCGGTCTACAAACATTAAATTGACTCCGTTGGGACACTTCCCTCAACATCTGTGAAATTTTGGCGCGTTGCCTCCGGACTGCTTACCAGGGAAGACATATATAATAGTATGTAAGATGTACTTTATCATACACTTTATATATTTATTAAGCATAATAATTATATAAATATTGAGATATATACATATATTAAAAAAATAGTACATTAAGTTGATCATTTTAAAAAAATAAGTCATCACCAACGCCAACCCTAACTGCAAAGACCATGCAGAAATGATTATGCCAATAAAATATAATTATATATATATAATAATATATGTTAATAATAAATATATAATATATATATGATTATATATATATATATATAATAATAATGATATATATAATATACAATAATATATATTATTATATATATATATAATATTATATAAGCTATAGTACATTATTAGCATATTTCAGTTCAATATACAACAATATATATATATATAGTTCTTAATATATACAATGAATATGTATGTTCACAATATATATGTAAATAATATATTTTAAATAAATATATATGTGTACAAATATTTATATATTATGAAATATATACAATATAATAAAAAGATTATATGGTAGTTATAACGTTATATTTACAATAATTTATATATTATATAATATACATATATATGTTCAGAATATATTCGATATACTATAAGTTTAGACAAAAAAATATAAAAATATATTATATATAAATAATTTTATAAGATGGAAATATTATATGTATGTTATATTATGTATTTATATATATAATATAGGTAATATAATTTTTAAGACATTAAATATTTTACTACTACATATTTATTATCAATATTATGAAATTTAATTAATATTTATGTATTATTTTATGATATTTAATTTATGCCTATTATATTTATCAGATTAGTAATAAGAATAAATAAATATTATTTAGTATTATTATATAATTATTATATTAATATTGTTTTATTATATTTTAGTAATGCATTTATAATTTTATATATAGATTATTTAATTTCATTTAGATTAATTTTAAAATTGTATTTTCTCAAAGAATTTATTTGTTATAATTTATGTGTATACTACATATAATTCCTGTGATAAAATGAATAAGTCATAATATTTTATTAATTATTATTTTATTTATTTATTTTATTATATATTATTTATTATATTTTTATTATATTTTTTTATTTTATTTTAACATTATTTTATTTTAAAAATTTATATATTATTATTATATATTATATTCCCTGTTTGTGGTAAATTGGTCAGTCTACTAAATTTTATCTCTAGAGTTGATAAGTCAATATATACAAATATAAATTAGTATTTACTCATTTGAAATATATATATTAAATGATAATCATTTATATTTCATTAAGAACTCAAAGTTCTTTTTTTTAAGTTATTCTGATTTAATTTTAAATTCTTAATTTTTTTTTTTTTTTGTTGTTTTTTATATTATATTTAGATTAGAATCGTGAATAATAGATCAAGTTAAATATTTATAGATATGGCTATATATATTTTTTAATTTCGGTGAACATGTCCCAATGTATTTATAAAATTTCATGCCATCAATGCTCTAGCGTTTGTTTTCATCCATGTTCTCTGTTGAATCTTTGTTGAATTTTCTTGAATTATGTTTAATTAATGTTTTAAATCTTCTGGTCTAGAACAATAACTAAACTTAAATATAAGTTTATATGTCAATGAAAGAGAGATGAGAGAGTGTGTACATTAATTTAAAGTAGGAAATGTAAAGGAACATTTTACTTGTTTGAATTTTCTGTTAAAAATAGCCAGAGTAATATTTAAAATTAATTCACAATTCAGAAACATAAAAAGAGCAAAAACAATAAATTTCTTGATTGAGCTTTGACACGACCACTCATTCGAAATTAAAGTGATGAAATACTTGTTCGAGGAGTTCGAGACGAGTTCAATCAATCCATCAGCGTCGCTAGGAGGAAAAAAAGAAAAAAGTTTTTGACAGCAACACGTTCTTTGATTTATTCCTCTAAATTTTCCTTTCATATGAGTGACTAATTTAGAACAAAATAGTGGTTTATTTTGCGTCCAAGTTCCGATGTCAAAAGATTTTCCTCTTAATATGTGTTCGTATTCTGTTCGTCTCGAGAAAGTGAATTAATGAATATGACTTTAAATATACCTTGTTTAACCTGCTATCGCACTGACATTATTTAGTTTTTCGGCTTCGCTGATAACGAATATTATGGTACATGAATTATTTTAAGTGCATGATAATTTGTGATAGTAAATACATTTATTCACTTAGGGTTAGCTAGTGTCTGCCAATTCTTTTACATGAAGTTAAATATTTGTTTTGAGATTAAAAGATTGAATTAGAAACGACTCGACTGTGTTATAGTATTTTAAGTGGAATAAAACTGAGATTAAATTACAATTCGGAGTAATGTTATATATATTATTTTCTCTTGATAAATATAATATACTTATATATTAATATATAATATATTGTATAATATATTAATAGATGAATTAGAAACATCTTGACTCTTATATAGAGATACAGACTATGAAAATATACATGAGTAATTTCTTAATATAATATATATATATAAATATATATTATAATAAATATATAATATACTATATTATATATAATATATAATATATATATATAAATATAAATACTATATAATATATATATATATATAATATATACTATTATAATAATATATATACTATATATATATAATATATAAGGTTTTCTATTTATTTTGATATAAAAAATATTTCTTTTTCTGAAGAAATTTTCTAAGTTCAAAAAATTTCTAAGAAGTTATTAAAATTAATAAGTACGTATTTAAGAAAAATTGTTTAGTGACAAGCTTCTGGGCAAATTCCAAAAGCTTGCGAACTAAATCTATTTTCTCTAAAAAACTTTACTAAGCTAAACTTATCTGAACTAGAAATTTTTTTCAAAAATATACACTGATTCAAATATAGAATATCCTATATATATATATTAATATTATCAATATATATACATTATATATTATATATATTATATATTTATATTATATATTATATATATATTATATATAGCGTGTTATAAATATAAAATATATATATAATATATATATAAATATATTATATAATTATAATATAATATACTATATTATAGGATAATATAATATATATATATTATATAAATTATATATCTATATATAATAAATAATAAATTATATATATAATATTATACCTATATATATATATAATAAATAATAAATATATTAATATATATAGTATATATTTTAATATATATATATATATTATATTGATATATATAATATATATATAATACTATAATATATATATTATCTTATACTATATATTAAATAAAGTATATTAATATATATATATATATATATAATATATTATCTATATATATATTAAGAAACATATATATATATATATTCATATATTATACTATAACATATAATATATAATATAGATAATATATATTATATATAATATATAATATTTATATATATATCATGATATATTAATATAATATAATATATATATATATTTATATATATGAGTTTTTAGTATTTTATGGTACTTGTGACTATCAAGTGTGAGGGTTTCACGAGATTTGTAATTTCGCGAGAATGTTGAGTCAATATTTCGGCAAATTCAAAACTATTCTTTTTTTTTTGTTCTTTTATTTATTTATTAGATATTTTACACTAAATTATTATTATTATTTATTATATTATTAAATTAATATATATATATTATTATTATAATTATTTTATATATATATTATTATTATTATATATTATTATATTTACCATAAATTAATCATTATTAATATTTACATAAAATTATTATTAATATATTAATAATTATTTATTATTATTATATTATTTATTATAATTAGTTAGGCTTAGTAGGTTATATATCCTCACTAACCTAACTAACTAATTTAACCAACTTAACTTAACCTACTAACCTAACCTAACCTAAGTCTAATAATAAATAAAATAATAATAATAATAATAATAATAATTAATTAAAAATAATAATATAAAATAATTAAATTTCTATAAATAAATAAAATAATATAAATAAATAATAATAATAATAATAATATAATCATAATAGAACAATACTTTATCAAACTTCATTCAAAGTAATGTACCCAATTAAAATTTAAAAAGAAAACAAGAAAATTTTTGAAAAACTGTTTTTAACACTAGAACTTAAGAAAAACTTTTGAACCATTGCTAGGGTAAGAGTCCAAGATTGATCTCGAGATTTCGAGAAAAATTAAATCTTCGTAAACTCACATGATTGTTCACAGTAATAAGAAAATACTAATAAAGCCTATAAATATATATAATTATATAATATTAATTATATATATATATTATATAAATTATTATATAATATTTATTATTTATAATATATAATATATACTATTATTATATAGGTCATGTCGTTCAAGCCCACTCCATATCATATCGATTGTGTGAGATTCGAACACTCATAATGTGAAATCGCGTTTGAGATCAAATTTCAACGATAGTAAGTAATAAAATTCTCACCTTTTAAAATATTAAAAAGAAAAGCTTAAATCTTTTGTAGTACTCTGAACTCACAATAACCTTAGTTCAATCAATTCTAACCTTACTTAACGTAATTTATTGTTATATTTGAATTTAACTCGCTCTCCATTGTTTTAAAAAAAACACC